>APFE030833677.1:230337-251896 GCA_000404065.3 Pinus taeda
ATTCATCTAGTTATATGTAAGTGAGATGATCTTCTATGAGAGGGTTGCCATCAAGTACAACACATGCATCATAATGCCAACAACTTCTTGCACCATTCCTACTCTTAAGGAGTGTTGAACCACCCTTTGTGTATAAATAGGGAAGGCACTTCATGAAAAAAAGAAAAAAAAAAGAAAAGAAAAAAGGAGCAAACATGATTTATAAATTGTCAAATTGCAAGATGAGAAGTCTCATTAAGAGCTGGCCTACCATGATCATCAGGACGAAAGCGAAGTGGCATTCCCACTATGGCCACCACACCAGGGATATGGTCCAAAAGGTATATCAAACAAACAACCCTTGGAATAGGAGGTCTCATCACGAGCCGGCCTGCCCACTATTCGCTCCTTCCTCGTGAATGGCATTATGGCTAACTGGTCACCAAGCCAGCAAATGGCCTACATTTTGACATTACACAACGTTCCCTAGCATACACAAAGGACTATGGTTCCATGGGTGAAATAAACAACTCTGCTAAGGTTATGGACACCTGTCGGCAGCAGAGCACTGTTAATGTTATTGAAGTCGCATTATTTACACCAATAGGTAAGTTATTTTCATCATTTTGTTTCTTATGCTGTGGTAATCAATTATATGTTATTACCCCAACCATATAACGCATGACTATATATTATCACCAATCATTACAGAACCAGTGACAATGACTGCATGAGACTCTCTATTTACGACAAATGTCTTATCCCCAACCTTACATCAAATCACCACAGTCTCTTACATATTAAAGCGACACAACTTTATACCTCGATTTCAGTAATAGGCTGTTTTTGTAAACATGGCATATTGCCATATGCTGTTCCTTAAAGACTTTGTTGCAGAACGGGTGTTGCTCCTTTATTTGATGGCTGGGATAGCCTATCACATTGTGGGGGGGCAGGTTAACCTCATCATTCCCCAAATTACGTGTTAGCTCGCTATTCTGGAGATTGTGTACTGGGGTATAGCACGGCTCAACGGTATTATGTCTTCTTATTTTTTTTGTTTTTTTTTGCATGAGTTGTTGTTCAAATCCATTTCCACTGTATACACTGCAGCATTAGATTTTGAACAGGTTTTACGTCTACCAGCTTCTCTGTGTTTCAACAAACAGTTGTCGTTCCTTTGAGAATTCATAGTGAAACTATGGGAGGAAGATCAATTCGCAGAGAACCGCAAGTGTTAACTGTTTTGGCTACTGCCCGGGAAATCCTGGCAAGAGCAGGATGGATGACCTATCTTAACCACTTGAAGGAGTCTAATTGAACAATAGCGATTGAATTCTTGCAAAACTTGCAAGAGGACTACTCCACAATAAGAGGAAAATGCATAGCAGTCACTGATGACATAATCACAGAAGTCTCGGGACTGCCATCCACTAGACCAGTATGGATGTTAAAAAAGGAGAGGTTGCAGAAGATTATAGAGATCTTCTAGGACAAGGGACAGAGCCTGACAATTCGAGGTAAGGGGGTTCTGCCAGCAACACTAGGAGAGCCGTGGGCAGAATTAGCAAAGACCATCCAAAGCTATATCACCTGTGAAGGCAGAAAAGATGTGGTAAGACCACGACATCTTAAATTCTTAGCTGTTCTAAAACAGAAATGCTCTGTAAATTTACCTGCATTGTTGAATTCATTACTTCATGATGTTGCATGGAGCATGAAAAAGGCACATCACGTAGAGTCAGTTGTTAGTCATCACGGATTGATTCGGTTGATAGTCAACCATAGTCTCACCTAGCAACAGAGCAGCTGAGAAGAGCTAATTGCCATTGTAAACGGGGGGTTGGCCACACCGGAACGTCCAGAAAAATGGAAACAAGTCACTAGCACACCCCAACATCTAGAAAAATGGAAGCAGGTCACTAGCACACCCCAACGTCTAGAAAAACGGAAGCAGGTCACTAGCACACTCGAGCAACCGGAAAAACACAAGAAATCGACAAAGCGGAAACATGTTACCAGCACACCCGAGCAACTAGAAAAACGCAGGAAATCGGTACGGCTAGAACGACTACGAGGGGGGCTGGACAAGCCCTAGGAAGGCACTAACCAGCTGGTGGAAATAGAAGATGAGCAACCCCCACGAGCAGACAAGGAAACGAAAGTGCAGGAGGAGGAAGCTGAGTAGTCTGCAGAAGAAAAAGAAGGAGAAGACGAAGAAGAAGAAGAGGAGGAGGCAGAGCAATTTGCAGAAGAAGAATAAGACAAATGAAAAGAAGCCGAGTAGTCCGAGCAGGAGGAGGGAATGGAACAATAGGAAGGCAGCCTATTACAAGACCCATTAGGGGAAGACGAATTGGCCAAAGTTTTTGCCAATATGGGTGAATATGGCCAACCTTCTAGTCCATCAGACCTCCATGTCAGAGAGAAACCCGAGGAGAAATATGCACCCGAGGAATCACATGCAAAGGAGGCAGAAGTAGAAAATCTACCTATTCATGATGAGAAGACATCAGAAAATACTGAGCAAGAACAACCCGTTCCTAATCAGAAGGCACCAGAAGAAAGTCCAAAGGAAATAAGGGCAGAAAAAGAAATAGCCCAAGAAATAACAGAGCCAATTAAGGTTCTTGCCCCGGAACAACCACCCCAGGAAGAAACTCAGGAAGCTAGCCGCAGTCCAGACCGCAGTAAATAGCCTGCTGTTCCTTCTGAAGAAATGGCGGAAAGAAGGGAATTGAAAAAGGAACAACAAATATTATTGAACATAATAGTCCAGCTTCACTAGTATATTAGGATTCTAAAGGCAAGGCAAAGGGTAAAAGGGACTTTAGGAAGGAAAAGTTTGACGATGCCAGCAAAACCCCTTAAGGGCAAGGGGCGGAGGACCAAAATCCATCCCACTATTCAAAACCCCGTCAAAAGCCAAGCTGCTGTTCCAAATGAAGCTGAAAAATAAACTGTTGTTCCAATTGAAAAAGAATAGCAATGGGCTGATGTTCGTGTTAAAATAGAAATGGATGAAATGATGACCGATGATAAGGAAATTCAGACGGAAGCACCACTTTCGGGAGTAATAAGGGTTCTAAACTCGAAGCAGTGCAATAGGAAATTTCAGGTAAAGCTCCCGGCCTCCACTGCTGCATGGAAAAAGGATCCGAAAACAGTAACCCTCCAAAAGGGTTTGAAGCAAGCTCAGCAAGAAGTAGAAAAGCTTAAGGAGCAAACGGTCCCCCGAGAAAAATATGGAGAACTACAGCAGCAGCTAAGGAACGTCAACTTATCTGAAAGCCAGGCCTTCGAAGGATGGCGGAAGGAACAAGAGAAAGTTGCAAAGGTAACTCGTAGGTTAGATGTAGTTATCAAATAGATGGATACCTTATGTTCTCTATACAATGACGTCCTAGCATGTAGAGCCCCTGCTAAGAACTATGCCCTGTTTTTAATGGAAAGGTATTTGCAATTAAAAATAAAGGCTGTTAAAGTAGGTGCTCCCATATAAATTAACACCATAGACGATTTCATAAACTGCTGTAAACACTATGGGGTAAAAGTGTAGAGACTATTGTGTGAATTTACTTGCATAACCTTGTACTAGAACAGGAGACCGAACTGAACCCTGGCCCTTTTGTTGGGGACATTCAATTACAGACATTTATTTTATTTGCAGTTAATCAAATTAAATGGCTCAAAGCCTATAATGCTTTTCAAAGACAAGAAAATAGATTAGATCTATGGATAGGAGCTGAGCCTAGGGACCCAGCATAGTTATGGAGGAAACATAGAAACCTCATGAAGACTCCAGGAGTGATTGAAGCATTAGGACCCATGCATAAGGCAATCATTCGGTAGGGACTTGAATACTTTTCCTCTATCAAAGACCCTGCCATTGATGCAACTAAATTTTGATATCGAATATCTAATCTGAATATCTAGCTCAGAGAACCATTTAAGTATGAAATTGTAAACTAGCTGCCAACCGTTTTCCCCTCTATGGAGAAATTGTTTTGAGGGCAGGGCCATCCTGGTTAGGATATGGGTTCTGGAGTCCAATCATTTGACATCCTGCACCCGGATACCAAGCCCTGTATGAGATGCCTGAGGGTTAGACAAGCCATTTCTTTGACTACCTAGTTTCGCATCACGGCTGTAGGCCTTCACATGAGATTCCATCTCCACCCTACTCACTCACTACCTTATATGTCAACTACAATGTTTTCATGAGGCCATGAAAAAGGGTAAGCAGGGAGGTGTGTGGAGTATCAAAGAAGGTATCTTTTGATGGTTATTTCAATATCTTTTCATTAGGACTTATAAGCCTTTTTGCATCATGAACTTAGAAAATGATAAAGAATTATAACAAAACATGTGAGATTAATATAGAATGCTGACAATTGTCGTTTCCATGTACAGGAGGGAGGAAAAATGAAAAGTGGCCATCCTAAAGGAAAATACAAAGATGGGTTAACTACTGTCCCTTCGATGGGAGACCGCATGCAAACCAGATCAAAACGGACCAACCCTAGAAAGGAAGCGGAGATATGAGCTCGACACAGAAAAGAGAAGAAGTGACTCAGGATTAACGGTTCTGCGAATCCCTCAGGATCCTTGATCCTGAGGGATTGATGTTTTATCTATTCTTGCATATAGATATCTCCATCGTCACCCTTATATAAGGGGCAACATTGTTAGCTAAAAGGGTGGCTATGCTCTTATGTAATTTCTTTTAAAAGATCAAAACTGTGATCATTATGTCCTGTTAAGACTTGCTCTACTGTAATTTTACTTCATGCATTAATACAGACTTGGTTACTCTTTTATCTTTGAGCCTGGAATAACCTCAGTGGTGTACCCCTGGAGGCTAAGGGCTCGACCCTGGAGGACACTTTCTCTTGTACCATTACACGTGGTTTCTGTGTGGTTTTCTTATCAACGTGATCTGGTAATCTGACGTGTTTTATAAAGTTTATGTCACATGCTCTGTCGTGTTTAATCCATTAATGTTCCTGAAAACAAAAGTGTTTTATTGACGCTGCATCATATTACTATTCCTTTAGATGTTGATATAATACGGTTAGTTTCTCCAGGATACTGTTGTTCCATTACAAATTTTTTGTGTTATGCGATTGCGCCTTAACATTACAGAATTCATCTTGGAAGCTCTGATTCTATATGATTATTGGATTCTCAAATATTACTATTTCATCTTGAGATGTAATCGTACGCTTTCTAATTAGAGTGACAACTGAATCAGATTGAGCATGTTGTGTTTATATGGTTTTCAGTGCTGTTCCATCATGTATCCGTAGGCAGTGTTGTTTCATTTGTGTGTACACCTTTAAGAATGAAGGATTGATGTTTGGTTATGACTAATGCACGTGATTTAATAGATTCATAGCTTGTTAGACTTAGTTACTGTTCCATTTCTGAATTGTTGTTCCATTTCTTAATTGCCGTTCTATTTTAAGGTTGTTGTTCCATTTCATTGCTGTTCGATTTATCTGCTGTTCCATTTCTTGTTATTCGTTATTTTGGTGTGAAGGACGATCTCAGGCTGTAGTGAGCATTGGTATCTGCTACCCGACTCCCAGACCCCTGATCTGTTCTCTGATTTCTTTTCCATTAGTTTCTAAAGGGATGGGTTATTACTACCGAACCCTTGACTGATACATTGCTTAATATCTAAATGTGTGATTTAGCCTTTTGATGTAGTTAAGTTGTAGACACACACCCATTTACTTTTGTACTTTCGAACAACTGTACTACAAGCATTACTCTGGCAAATGCTAAGCCTCAGATTGAGACACTCTTTGAAATAGCAAAACATTCCCAGATTGACATATTAATGTGAGGTAACTAGAGGTGAAAGAGACCCCTTTTATAGCTCCACAAAGACTACAAGATCACTCACTACCAATTGGAGTGTAGATGGCTACAACAATGTGAGATATGTTACAAGTATTGAAGACATAGTAGCAATGTCATCACTAATCGAAGAATTTTGTGTACAAGTCACCATGATTCGAAGTCGTCAATATTGTTGACTTGTCATACTATTGTCACATGATGATGTGGAAATCATGATGTAATTTTGACTATTATTTTAAATGTAAATCTGCGGAAGTCCAAGAATCATGTATGGACAAAATAGCGACATGGAGAAGTCCAAAAGTCTCATAGAAGTCCAAAAGTCATATAGAATTCCAAAGGTCATATTAGAAGTCTAAGAGTCATTAGGAAGTTTAAAGGTCATGAGGACATGAAAGGTCATTCCTTTTGTTATAAAAGATGCCTCATTACTCTAAGAGAGGAATTTTAATCTTGGCTTATCCATCCAAGAATTAGAGAGGAAAATAGTTCTTTTGGAGATCAAGAAGTGGCTTAATGCTCCACTATTGGAGCTATTGGTGTTTGTTGTATTAATGTATCTTGGAACTTTCGCCTAATATTGAAGCTTTATTGAGGCAACACGTTTTTCATGCGTATATAATGAATATTTTGAGACTATTTTTTGGGTGTTTGTAGTATATGCTGCTATTGACATGTGCTAAATAAATTTTACTATTTTGGTTTCTTTGGTGTTTATAGCATTGAATATTTTTTGTACTCATTTTCATGATCATTCCATCTATGTGAACTATTTTGCTTGATGACTAACGATTCTTTCTTATGATGTGCATGTTTATTTATTATATTAGTACTAATACTTCTCTTCTAAAGTCTCACTTTTGTTCCCTTCTAGTGAAAGAGCCTTGATATAGATTACAATTGAACATTTCACAAGGCATACCTGCTTTCTCATTCAAAAATACACGTGCATTTATCTCTTGTGATAATAGAAACAACCAAGGAAAATATTTAAGTAAATAGTAGTTGGGACATATTTCCAGATGGGACTCCTATACCAAATGGTGTGAGGTCTAATTGGGAATTCATATCAGGGAGATCTCCTGTATGTTGGTAGGTACAACACCGTCAACAAAAAAAATTATGTGTTGAATTCCTTGGGGAAGATAAATTTAGTGATTAGTGAGATGCATAAAGAGCCTTATGTTGGGCACCTAGGTATAAAATGATAACCTCAAGAGTTATAAAATGATAATTCTGTCCAAGTATGAAGAAATAAGTCAATAATTATATAACTAGGTGCTTGGAATGCCAAAAGGTTAAAAATGGGCATTAGTACTCAGCAGAATTGCTACAACAAAAAAAGAATTTCTAAGTGACAATGGGAAATTGTTTCCATCGATTTCTTTACAATTCTGCCTAGAAAATGCATTGGAAAATGAAAAGAGGCATTAAGTGGCTTTATTATGAAAATAAAGGAAAATAGGAGAAAAGGAAACTGAAAAGAAACATATTTTCATGTTAAGGAAATTAGAGGAAAAAATGAAGGAAAATGAAGAAAATAGAGGTATCAATGATAAAAAGGCTTATGAGGATCAGTTCATAGTCTTTTTGTCAGTTTATTGTTTAGCTCTCTCATTCATTCTTTCATTCTCTCATACTCTTGCACACTTAGAGCATTATTGGAGCACTCAAGTATTAACTTGGGTTTGGAGAGAGAAGGCAAAGGAAAGAAGGAAAGTGCAAGGCAAAGTTGATTTATAATTATTTGTAATCAACTTGTTATAAATATTTATTTTATTTAAGTTTTTATGGGTATATCTACATGATAAGCATGTGGTAAGTTTAGAGTTATGCTTTGTTTATTTTAATGTTAGCTTTGCAAGTAACATGTTGCATGTGTGTTTTCCTTATTGATTTATGGATGCATGGTAGATGCATGTGGTTTTCTACTTATGTGTTGTTATTGGCGTGGATGATTCCCTTGATTGGTAGTGATTTTAGCCTTGCCTTGCCATTTCCTGGATAGCCATGGTGTTGTGGATTTTTCCAATTGATTTTTCTTTTGATTGGTGCTCATAATTCCTTATGGATGTGGGTTTGGAAAAACACTCTAGAAGCCATGAAACAACTTGGGTTGAGTTACAAGTCCTAGAATCTAGGTCAGGACAAACACTGTGGAGCCTTTGGTGGGTTGAGTTACAAGTCCCTGAAGCGAGGTTGTGTTGTCTAGATAAATCCTCTCTACGGATAGAGATGATCCCTCTAGCCCATTGAGTGGGTCTAGCAACCTAAGTGAAAATCTACCAGACACTTTCCTAAGTTGAAATTGAAAAGAGAGATGAAGAAGATGGCCTACATTGTTTTGATGTTATCTCAATCTCCTTTGTTGAAAACCTTGAACCACTTGTGTCATGGGCTTGTTCCTGCTACTCTCAGTGTTTATGCACCTGTACAGGAGATCAAGACACAAGACATGCAAATACAAATAACATATTCAAAAGAAACCTACTTAACTAATCAAGGAATGTTAAGCTAAATGATACAGGAGCATACACATTTAGGGAAAATGAACCAACAGTTGTATATTAATATAAAATAAGGGGAAGCATACAACCAAGCCTTGATGTTAATAGGCTCTCCTTGAATGAATATCCAAGTCCAAGCTAAGCTCTCCAAGCACTCCTTCTCCAATCCAAATGAGTAGCATATAGGCACAATCTTAGCATAAGGGTGTCAATAGGCATAGACCAACCATTTGGAAATGGGAGAGGATGAATATATAGGCTAGGAAAGGGAGTTAGGATCTCTCAAAAGATAGGAGTATGCCCTCATCTCAAGGAGGTAGTTCATAAGGATAAGACCAAGAGGCCAAGTTGGGAGCACTCGACCTCATCTACACCGAAAAACCTCCAGCTCGTCACTCTGGAAGCTTCTAGATCATGAAGCTTCTCATCCTCTTTGGGAAAATTTCCTTTTTGGGATAATCATGAGTATACAAGTAAACAAAGTGATTCCATCGCTAGTTGAGTATACTACAATAGGCAACCATTACAGTTTTTAGTCTCATAAGAGCGATGATTCTCAAATTAGGGTTTAAGAGCTATTTCCTTCAAGGGGAGCTCAAGGAATTTTCTAATCAATGTCTTAGGGAGGATCTGAGCTGCATATATGAATGAGTGCAATACATAATTTTAATGTTTCAGGCACTTCGGGGTATGTCACAGGGAAGTGCAGGAGGTGTGAGAAAATATTGTGTAACAGTGACCTCTAAAGTATGAAGGAAGAATAGGGAGTGATGGCTGAGATTCTTTATGAATTTGTACAAGGACAAGGAAAAACACTATCAGGACACCTACAAATCAAGGACACATATACACATACATATTTTATATCAAAACATGAATCCACGTTATGGATGCAACCATCTGATATAGAAGGATCATCATAAATGTAAAGTACCACGGTATGGTCACAATCATTCGTACAGTAGAAACATGTGTACGCTCATGAATAAGACATAATTCCATGTAGCCTAGGTCATATCGGACAGGACTTAGGGTCTTTCACTCCATCCGAACTCGATCAAAGTATGAATTCTAACATGCAAATGAATCTGTGAAAGTCGAACATGCTAGAAAGCTGCTTGATTACTAGCCAATGATATGAATTATTAACAGGGATGAGAGAAACCACCAATAATGACAATGTCTCTCAAGGTATGACAATACAATCCATGAATGTGAAAAATAAGCTGAAGTCGAACACTCGTGGAATCACCCGATTGAAGGACAGTGATTAAAACCTACCATTGGATGTGAAGAACTTGCCATTAGGGCATGCAAGATCTAAGGTACTGAAAGGGAGTTTCTAAGTCATGTTCCTGGAAAATGAACTGAAGTTGATAGGAAATGACTCGTCGAAGTAGGCTCATAATGATTCCCTCATCATCAACATGAAACAAGGAATAAAGTGTAATGAAATGAATAGTATCTAAGACTGTAGAAAAGGGTCAGATAATGTATAGCTAATAGACTATGGATAAGACTTCTCTTGAACATATTGGCGACACGACTCTGAAGTGTGGCAACATTTGACTCAACATAGGACAATGGGTCATTTTGATGAAGTGGAATGAGAGGCAAAATGGATCATCCAAACCTAGAAAGACAAGTGACTGAGTGAGGATATCCCAAACCGGACATGAGACATAGATTGGTGTCATGTTCAAGAGCGACATGCTGCCTATACAAGAGATGTTTAACTTTCATTTTTCCCCACTATTTCTAGTGAGTACCTCTTTATTTTTACACAATCTTGAAGAGGATACTATATTCTTGTTGTATAAGTTCACCCTTCGAATGAATCCATCCTAGTAAGTTTTACGAGTCCTGGGAAGGAAAAACTCGGGCTCATCATGGTGACAAGTCTTTCGTCATTTAATTTTTACGAGTCTAACGGAAGAGTAATTTGGTGTCTTTTTCATATTTAGAGAGTTTCAAAAAGACATGAAAAAGAAAACTCCATCAAGTTCCTTTTCGTAATTCGTCTCTCAAACTCGAAAAGGTAGAAAATAATATCTGAGAGAACCTCTTGACCTTGTCGACCAAGGTGTACCTTTTTCGTAAATAGTCAATCTTAGCCCAAAAAAGGGGTAAATGTATACTGAGATGACATCAATTCATTTAATTTAACGAGTTCGAAAAGATAAGTACCCGGAAATCTTTTCATTTTTCGAGAGTCAAAAAAGAGCTGAAAGATGACTTTGCATGGAAGAACGAGTGGTATAAAAGGATAGCAGCTAGTTCCAGTCATGATGAAACTTTTCAAAACATGTAATGGTCAAGACGCTGGCTAATAAGACCACTCATCATAGATGTTCCTCAAGCAAGGGTAAAAAAACCAAGTGAAAGCATATGATTGTCCAAAGAGATTGTGACGATAGAATGAAAGAACCAAGGCTCACATGGAAAAAATTGGCTAATAAAAATGGAAATCACGAGATGTAAAGTGGGAATGGTTTAATTTTTACACAAGATTGAAACAAAGATAAACTATGCTTCAGATGAGTTTGCATGCCCCAGTAGAATGACTCAACCTAAGATTACATGCCCCCCAAGGTTCATTTCATTCACCTGAGTAGACTATTGGTTACTAACAGGTGGATGGAATGAAGGTCCACTTAGGAGATCAAGTGAAATACTCGACTGGGATTTGACGAGATCTAATCAAATACTTGAATTGGAAGGGGATTTGTTTCATTTTTTCACTAGCTTGACACATGAAAAGAACCATGCTCATGACACCTTGTTTCATTTTTTACCGAGCATGACTCAAGTAAAATAACTCTGCTCATGGATACCTATTTCATTTGTTAACGAGGTTGACATAGTAAAAGAACTATCCCCATATCCCTTGTTTGATTTTTTAAGGAGCTTGACACATGACCAAGAACTCTTCTCCATGGTCCTTGTTCCATTTTTTAACGAGATTGACACAAGACAAGGAACTCTACTCCATGGTCCTTATTTCAGTTTTTAATGAGCTTGACACAAGACAGAGAAATCTGCTCCATGGTCCTTGTTTCATTTTTTAATGAGCTTGACACAAGACAATGAGCTCTGCTCCATCCCAATGATAACAGACCAAAAGAGGCCATGGCTTCCAAGAGGTTCTCATCAGATAGGAGAACAACACTCTAGAACGGATACATGTTAGGGAATCCAAATGAAAAATCCAGCTCCAATACCCTAGTACATGGTGTACTACATCACCTACTAGATCATTAGTAGATGTGGGCATGGATCAGGTGGCATGTAATTAACTTGTGGTGGGGGTGATACCGCTTGCATATAAGAATCACTTAGGGATGATTGTTGAGTGGGAGTTGATTTAGGACCAATGAATGTAAGCTGATCAATGATCACAATGCTTCCTCCATGTGAGAAACACATCACTCAAAAGAGAGAAGAAACAGAAGCTCCCATGACATAAACATAGTCACGATGAAGAAGTATATTAAAATCTAAAGGGTCTTGGATAACCATCATGTCTATATAGACAATCTTCCCTCCCAAAGTAATAGGTAACTTAGGAAGGATCCCTAATGGTTGACTGGTTCCTTTGTTAAAAGCTAACAAATTCTGGGTGATGGGGACAAGCTGAGGAGAACCTAAAGCTTTCCAAGAGATTGAGGAAAAAATACTAACAGATGCACTCTCATCTATAACTGTGCTAGGTATGGCCATATGGTAAGCCTGTACTATAATCTGGAAAGACACATAAGATAGAAGACGTATCCTACTAGTCGGCTCTAATAAAAAGAAGTGACCAAACTATTTGGAGGGGGTGTCATAGGAACATGAGAGCTTCCCTCTTTCACTATGGGGACAAGAGAATTTATCTCATGCACCTTAGGAATAGGAAGATTTCCCTCTAGTTCATTTGAAATTGAAGAAAAGAGAAGAACCTAAGCAATATGAGGTTCACTCTCTACCAGAAAGGTACATTTAACTGAAGTCAAATCTACTTTTTTCTCAACCAATGGTTGGTCAAGAACAGAATCACGAGACTCACTTTCAGAGAGAGTGGGGTTGAACAAAGATGAATTTTGATCAAACACTGGATCAACTAGTGAAGGATCAGGGGAGAAGTTTCGACAACCAATTGAAGATGAGGCTGGGTAGTAGTAAGGTTTTCCAACTCTTTGGAAGATTCATCCATAAGAGGACAGAGGTGAATGGGATGATTACCTTCACACAACTTACAAAGAAATTTGAATTTTCCCTTTTTCCCATGAGCTTTACTAGTTTAAGGTTTGTCACCAACATGATCTCCAGAGGCTAATAACGAAGGTCGATGTGAACTTATGGACCACATTTCTAAGACCTTTGGAATACCAGGACAATTCTAAAGAAGGTGGTCACCCTTACATATCATGCAAGGGAATTTTTCTTTTTAAGACTGGTTGGAAGATTTTTCTTCATCAGTTGCATCTATATCAATGGCTGCTTGGTTAACCCCTTACTTATTTTTATTCTTCTTCTTCGACCTCTTCTTCTTATTCTTATCTTCCTCATTACTAAAATCTAGAATTTCACCAGGAAAAGGGGAAGAATGGGTTGAAGAAATAGGTGAAGAAGGCAAGGGGTCAACTTTAGGATCAACATGAGGTTGATGTTGTTCAGGTGGAGGAGAACTTAGTTGAAAATTAGTTTGGACACTCGGAACTGCCGAGGTAAAAAATAACCAAATTGGTAGACCAATGGTCAATCTAGGAAGGGACAACATCGCCAAATAGGCAACACCAATTATTCCAAAAGAAGGAAAAGGACTAGGATTCCCATTAGATGGGTTTCCTTGATTGGTATACTTAGGAAATGTTGCTATTGGTATCAACCTAAGATCTACTAAGGAGTATTTCCATAGGAAGGATGTTGTTCCGCGGTTATTAATTTTAGAATTTGAAACAAAAACTTTGAATTTCCATGTTTTAAGAGTTGAGAAAAGGATGAAAAGGTGATTCTAGTCTCTTTCGTTGGTTTAGCGAGCTTCAAAGGACAAGTACTCGATGATCTTTTCAAGTTTAAGGAGTAAGAAAAGATCAAAATGACTACTCAAGTTACTCTAGGAAAAAGGGATTACCAAGTAAACGTGAACTACAATTTAGCAAATAAATTTACTAAGGACTTCACTAAGTGTAGGAAATCTCCTCGAATGTTGTCTTCGGTGTATCACGTTTACAAGGAAAAAGACTCAGCTCCCTATGGATAAAGGTTTGTAACCTATGAGGGTATCCCTTTATATACTCAACAGTACAGGGAGCACAAGTCTGTGTCAACATTGTCTAATGCAAGAGTATTGCGAACAACAACTGTTAAGTTTTATAGATGCTGGAACATGTCTCTAGCTTAGACCACTAAGTATGAACACTAATGTTTCAAATTATCCTTAGATTCATTGAGGTAAATTTTAAGTTCATATTTGAATTAAGTTTCATTTTTAAGGGCTCAATGATGTCACCTGTTCCTAGAATGCAACTAAATGTTGAAAATTAAACTTTTTCATTCGATGATGACTATTCTACCAAAGGAAGAGAAACAGCCAATCAATGCATCAAAAATCCAAAAGCATCAATACAATCTTTTTAATGCAATAAAATGAAATTGAATCTCACATTCTACCGACAAATGAAATACCATAGAAATGAAAACCTGTTCCTTTTCGCTAAAGATGCAATCAATGCAGTCTGGTGCAAAAGAACAAAAGAAAATGCAAACAATTCACTAATCATGAAAATATCTTTCACTTTCTGATTTGAATGCAAGAAAATGTTTCGAAAATACTTTAATGATATGCACTTTCACTTTTCGTAACATAAGAATAACAACAAACACTTCCTTTCGATTCAATAAAAAACAGACAATTTTGTAATTTATTTCTTGTCGATGGAACTAAAGTGACTTTCAAAGCATCTACTTGATTCGAAACTAATGAACACAACTTTATACCAAAGAACCAAAAGTGACTTGTAAAAGATGTCTAGATGCAAAAGAACTCTTTGAACCAAGGTAATTGATCTCTGAAGAACATAGCAATGAGTGAATGAAGGATGACCTAGAAACCCTAGGAACCCTAAAAATCAAATCAAGATCCAAACACACTTAAACCAAAGCAAGAGATAATTTTAGTCAAACAAACATGTCAAACAAGACAATGAAACTATAATCACACTAAAAAAACACTGCTAGAAGGAAAAAAAATGAAATGAAGAAGATAAAACCTAATTTTCTTTAACTTCTGGGATCATTGCACCTATCACGAAAAACCTAGTGATAATCGCGACTATAATCAAAACATCTGTGATGTCATCACAAATGTTAGGGAGAAAACTGTGATGGTCAAGAAAGATGAGATGAAACCAATAAATCTTCAAGATCAATAAAAAACCAAGAACCTTCAAGTAATTACCAGTAAGTGAAAAAATTACAAACAAAAAAAACAAGCCTGAAAACAAACTGTTGGTCAAACTCAAAACAAAAGCAGGATGAAGGATTGAATTGAAAGGATCATAGCATCCCCAACAGAGTCACCATTTTGTTTTCCAGGTAAATCCTCTCCGTGGACAGAGACTATACCTCTAGCCCAGTGAGTGGATCTAGAAACCTAAGTGAAAATCTACCAGAAACTTTCCTAAGTTGAAATTGAAAAGAGAGACGAAGAAGATGGCCTACCTTGTTCTGATGCTATCTCTATCTCCTTCGTTGAAGACCTTGAATGACTTGCATCATGGGCTTGTTCCTACTTCTCTCAACATTTATGCACCTGCACAAGAGATCAAGACACAACAAGGCATGCAAATACAAATAACATATTCAAACACAACCTACTTAACTGATCAAGGAATGTTAAGCTAAATGATACATGAGCATACACATTTAGGGAAAATGAACTTGCAGTTGTATATTAATAGAAAATTAGGGAAAGCATACAACCAAGCCTTGATGTTGATAGGCTCTCCTTGACTGAATCTCCAAGTCCAAGCTAAGCTCTCCAAGCACTCCTTCGCCAAGCGAAATGAGTAGCATATAGGCACAATCTTAGAATAAGGGTGCAAATAGACATAGACTAACCATTTGGAAATCGAAGAGGATGAATATATAGGCTAGGAAATGGAGTTAGGATCTCTCCAAAGATAGGAATAGGCCATGATCTCAAGGAGGTAGTTCATAGGGATAAGACCAAGAGGCCAAGTTGGGAGAAATCGACCTCATCTACACTGAAATCCTCTGGCTTGCCGCTCTAAAAGCTTCTAGATCACGAAGCTTCTCATCCTCTTTGGGAAAATTTCCTTTATGCGATCATCATGGGTATACAAGTTAATAGAGTGATGCCATCATGGGTCAAGTATACTACAACAGGCGATCATCGTTGTTTCTAGTCTCATAAGAGAGATGATTCTCAAATTAGGGTTTAAGAGCTATTTCCTTCAAGGGAGGCTCAAGGAATTTTCAAATCAATGTCTTAGGGAGGATTCGAGTTGCATATATGAATGAGTACACTACATAATGGTCATGTTTTGGGAACTTTAGGGTATTTCACAAGGAAGTGTAGGAGGTGTGACAAAATACTGTATAATAGGTTGGACAAATTCTCTGGAGCCCTAGAAGGTTGTGGGTTGAGTTACTAGTTCCTGGAGCCTTGGACAGTTTAGGTATTGAAAGTAGATTTTTACTTGTAGATTCAAAAACTTATGTGATACTATAAAACATAAGACAAAAATCTACTATACTCCTCAGCAGAAACAAAAGTTGATTGATAAAAACACTAAGCAGAAAAGGAAGAATTTAAATTGCACATAACACAATATTTTTCTAGGGAAAGCAACTCCTCAAAACCTTGACTATCTATGTTGCATCAACCAGAATATCTGAGAAGAAAATACAATTCTTGTTCAACCCTGAACAATTCCTGCAAAAGTACAGTCTATCTCTCCGCTTCACAAACCAGCTCAAGCGAACACTTAGCCAAATCTGCTGCCTGCCAAGCCCCTACCTCCTTGCACAATTCCTGAGAGAATTAGCCCATATTTAATTGGGAAATTCTCTCTCCATAACTCTGCAATCCATCCATAGGCCCTCAACTGATTGCATGCACCATATGTACAACTTGGAAAATTATACAACTAATAGTACATTGTCCCTGAACTCTAATGTCAACTGGGTCTTCCTCTGAATTGACATGCATGATTTATTTATGAGTGAATCTTCAGCTATTTGGTGGTGCAATGAAGATGAATTGGTGCTCGTCCCCACTACTAGACCTCTTATTAGTTCCCCCAATATTTTTAACTAGTTTAATAGACTATAACTAAGTTAGATGGAGTTAATTAATTACAACTCCAAAGAACTCAACCTGGACCCCAAAAATTTAGGAATTACTCTACATGACTCTAGATATACTTCCAGCTCGAATTTACGGAGCCAAGTAAGTCAAATTAAGTTAGTTACCTATTACAAGGTGCTATGAGAATAGAATTTCTATTTAATTCCTAACTTAATTCAAGGACAAATTAAATTAGGATTTCTGCTTGCTATTTTTAACAAAGACCAATTTGGTTGGTGTTAGTGATGTTTTACCATGAGGTGGAATCACTGTTTGAGGTTTGAGGTGGTTTGGCCTCTAAAATCCCTGGTCTGGTTTTGTTTTGGTTATTCCATGAGATCCCACATTCATGCTTGGAATATAGTATGAGGGTGATTGGATGAAAGAGAGATTTGGTTCAGCCCAATTTATGTTTGAGTGGTATGTGGAATTCCCTAACTTGGTTGGTATTTTCATATTTTAATAAGAGGTATTTCTCTACTTTGATTTATGTATATTTGTAGCGATTATGTTGGTGATATTATGGTTGAGTTTGCATAGTTTCTATGTTGGTTATATGTTGGTTATATGATGCATATTTTCTATGGCTCTTGACATGTTTGATGAATATATGAATGGTTGATCAATGCATGGAATAAAAAGTGTTATTGTAGCTATATAGAGAGGGTTAGAGCCTTCTCAATTATTCTCAAGTAAATACTATTAGTTATGATCTGATATGGATTCATGACTTTTAGCTTATATGTTTTCCATGTTTTTGGCAAAATGTATGCTAAGTACTAGGCCTATTTAGGTCAAGTTCTTGTTGAATTTTATATGTTTGGAATTTTTCTGATGTAACTTATGACTTTGGAAATTCTTAGGTAGTTCTCGGTAGTGGTCTGGAGGCTAGCTTGGAATTGTGGTTCAGCTCTTGGAACCACACCCTCTGAAATAGGAAAGTTAGGACAGAACCGCATGGAGTCAGTGTTCTGCATGCAGTTGGAGGCCTATAACCACACTCAGGCATTGCCATGCATGTGGTTGGGGTCTAGATCAGTGAAAAGGAGCTCCAACTCAGGGTTTCGTCACCCGGGGTAGTCCTTTGGCCCTATTTCTATTGTGAAAAACACCCACTAAAATTTTGTCTACACTTGAGTTTTGGAGCCTACTATGAATCTTGGGATTGTTCGTTCCATAGTCACTTTATGACTGCAATAAGTGTTAAAGTCACCTTCTCACACATGCTCAGTCTGCAACAAGTTCACGAGTGCACTTTGTTATGCATGCTTAGAAATGCATAACACAAGTCCATCAAGCCAATGCCTATGTAATGTTCAACTTGTGTAGACAGTTAATGCGCACTCTCATCAACCATCTCCCACTTTTGGTCATGATTGTTCTTCTATTTTGATGAGTTTTTATAATTGTCACTTTTGTGCACCTTCTCTTTTGCAAGTGTCGCTTTCATGCTTATGACTGTCACTTTTTCTTGTTTTCACTATAATAAGTGTTGTTTCATGCTATCTTCATTCTAACATGTGTCACTTTCAATGTCATTTGCATTTTGCAAGTGTCCTTTGCACTTTCCTCTTAATTTCGTAAATGTTATCTTTGGCATGGGGAGCATTACACATCACACTAATGTAGTTTTGGTTTATTTAAAGGGGTTACCTTGGTTCTAATGAGTCATTCTTATCATGTAATCATGTATCGCACTTATTCCCAAAGTTTCAAGCACCATCACACAAGTGTCATCATTGTCATTGCAAAGTGTACCTTTATTGTTACACTTGGGGGAAGTCGTTGCAATGTCATCACATTAAGTGAAGTATGTTGTTCATGTCTTCTGAGTGATAAATGTTGTGTCATCAACTGTTCTAAGTGTGTGACCATACTTAAGATTTGTCATTTTTCACTTTAGCCTCGCTGATCCCACACTTAGCCAAATCTAGAAAAGTGCCTTCCTGAGAAACTTGGCCTCACCCATCCTTCTTGAACTGCGCATTATGCAGTTTCAGTCCTCAAGCTTCAACCTTTCCTCTTGGCATTTCTTAATGCATATTCATTGCTTTCTAGAACTGCATAATGCATAGTCTCAATTCTTAGCCTCAACCCTTGAGGACTAGAACTATGTAGCACTTGCCTCCAACCATCCTCTTTTGCACACTATGTGGTCTCAACTAGAAAGCCTCAACCTTGACCTATTCAACTGCACAATTGTGCAATCCCTTTGAATTTTTCCCTCCATAATTATATTGGGAAACCTTAAGTGTCAATACTTTAGCCTAACACCTTAAGCCTCTCAACTGCATAGTTTTGTAGACCTGGCCTTCTTGAACTGCGCACTACATAGTCTCAAGGCTCAGTCCTAACCCCTAATCTCATAAGTTGTACAACTACACAATCCCTAAGCTCATCTCCCAGCCTATCACCCAGTTCTAGCTCAGTCAAAGGTTGTAATGAAGCATGTTAGACTATATATTATCAGAATGGTGTCATCTTGTCATGAATGAATTTCAATTGCAGGTACTCTATCATCTTATGATGGGATGGTGATCAAGGAGATGAAGAAGGAGACCTTGCCAGAAGACACCTTTGTAGCTGCAAAGACTAGTTGATCAATCACGGAGGACAAAGGGACACTAGATTATGATAACAACTAGAAATCAATAACACATTGAAGACTCCCTATCTTCAAGACTTATGGAGGAGGAAGAAGAAGACATGTTCCATATTTCAAGAAGACACAAAGAAAGAAGAAAAAATAGTGGCTTGAAAGTTCCATATCATCATGCATTCCATGTCATCAATGCATGTCATGTCTTCTCAAGATGTCATGTCATGTCATGAGTCATCATTTTCGACAACATTTATGAATTACGTAAAATTCAATATTGGAAAAATTTAATGTAAAGTGGAAGTCCAAGAGTCATCCATAGAATGTAAAAAGCCATGAAGGAGTCAAAGAGTCATAGAGAAGTCAAACAGTCATAAGGGTAGTCCAAGAGTCACAAGGGAGGTGAATGGTCACCTCATTTGTTATATATACACCCTCATAGCTCATGCAAAGGTGTTAAATTGGCAACTAGGGCCAAACTCCATGTGGGTCCGCTTATTTCTGGCAGCTGATATTTTTATTGGATCCCTCTCATCGAGAGGTGTAGGATTGATCCAAAGATCATCCGATTCCGATAAGTATTTATGGAGATATGAATTTATTTTGATGATGTAATTATTATCAAGTCGACCAGCTCTTATGTAGGCTCCAGAAGCCCAACCAACGTGTCTATTCAACCTCTACATTTTAGTATAAATTGGCAAAGACTTGAAGTCATTTGTACAAGTATTCTTTAGGTGATCTCCTCTCCACGTCTCGGGTTTTTGGAGAAGGAGAGAACATAGAATACGCTGGCATAGATGAAGCCCTAGCTCACACGCAGATGATGCCCTAAATTATAGTCAATATGCAAACCTATATGCTGTTCATGATGAATCTCTATACGCTGTTCAAGAAGTGAAACCTTATGCCGTTCATGGAAACAATTCATACATATTCGCATAGAATTACGCTGGCCATATAATATATGCAGGAGGAAACATATATGTGGTCATATGCAGCAAATGTATATGGGTGAAAGAATCGCACATTATTCATGGATTTATATACACGCAGGTGGAAACACATAAACTGTCATACACAACATATGCAATATACATAGACGCTTCATGCTGTATGGAACATAGTCATATAGACTTTCGTATTTATACACTTCATGATGTAAGGAACGCAGTCACATACAATACACTGTCCTGAAGCAAAACACAGTCAAAGCATATGGAACTATGCTGCTCGTTGAAGACCTAGCCACAGTCATAACCACAGCCGCAGGACCTAGCTATGATCTTCATGAAGCACCCATACGCAGGTCAATGGGACTATACGGTGGTCAATGAAACAATGATATCGTGTGTATTCAATAAAACATAAATACGTTGTCATGAATATCACGTAGTCATATATACTCAGGAAATGAACGCAACAATTATATATACGCTGGTCATTGAGATAGCTTACGCAACATTTCATACGCTGTAATGGGACAGCAATATATATATATACACACTCAGCATGGAAAATATGTTGACACTTTCCACGTAGTCATGAAGACGTCTAAACACTGAGACTTGTTCACGAGTTGATGCCCTAAATGCAAAAGCACAAAACTCATGCATATTCAGATGACTCTGTGATTTCACATGGAAAAGTAGTCGCTGTTAGGAGGCGACATTGTAGACATGAAGGAGCAGATCCAAATCTAGGGCTTGACTGCACCTCGATTGGGTATTAGGTGCAGTCACAGTCAAGACCTTGGATAACTGGAGTGTATAGACACAACAATGACATAACGTTTGAACAATCTTGGCATTCCAATGTTGTTCTAATTCCACATGAATAAGAACAGTCATGACATCATACTCTTGTAGCTACAGAACATCGGATGGAGATGGAACAGTAAGACTGTCATGCCATAAAGATGATCTCAGTATTACAGTGAACCTGTAAAAAGGACTCAGTCTCGACATCATGACAATGATTAGGATAAACAACTATGGTGTATAATCCCCTTATCAAAGCAGTGATGTAACATGATGAATGGGCAGCATGAAGATCATGAGCAGCATGTAGGATGAAATGTGTTGGTGCTACATTGTAAGGTACAACAAATGGACGTGATGCAGAATGATGATAGGTGAAGGAGTCACCTTGAGAATCAGTTGAAGCAGAATGTCTTCAACTGATCTCATCATTATAGGAGATGATCTATGCTTAGATCTAGATAAGTCAAAGTGTTGACTTCTATTGTAA
>APFE030833683.1:0-60097 GCA_000404065.3 Pinus taeda
AATATTAATAGATATCTCGGAGCCACAATAGGCTATGGACTTTTCTATGACATAGTTAAATATTTTTCACTAACTATTTTTACCGACACTAATTGAGCAAGTGATGTAGATGACAAAAAGAGCACTAGTGGTTTTTCTTTATTTCTTGGTGCATGTCTTGTTTCATTGTTGAGAAAGAAGAAAGTTTCATCTCTGTCTCTACTACTGAGGTAGAATATATAGTGTAAAATTCTTGTTGCACTAAGATGATATGGATAAAGAATACTTTACAAGATTTACAAGTATTATATGATCAAAATTTTCCTATTATATATGATATTACAAATGTACTCAAGATTTCCAAGAACCATGTTCCTATTCAAAGAAAATTCATATTCCAATCAAGTACCATTTCTTAAGAGAGCAAGTCTCAAATCATATTGTGAAGGTGGAGTATGTACCTACAAAAGCGAAAGTAGTTGATATATTCATCAAACCTCCCCCAAGAGAGAAATTTGAATACTTGAGGAAAATATTGGGAGTAGTTCCTCTTACCTCCCTCCACTATATCTTCCTAAAGAGGAATAATGGAAGACAAGAAGCACCCAACATACCAGATGAAATTTTTTCAAGTCCACATGATCAACAAGATAGGGTGAGATTGTTGACAAGGAGAGAAAAATAGTTTCATTGCCATTGATGTCAAAGGGGTAGAAGTACCTCGAACAAAGAGGGAAGGGAGAGATACACCAAATACGGAGTAGTAATAGAAGTATGAGAAGTACACCAAATGGGAAGTGCATCATATGGGGGAAACGTACATAATGGGAGAAGGAAGAGGTATGAGAAGACGAAGAAGTAAAAAGTACAATTTTCTTTTGCTTTTTTTTAGTGGTGTTGTTTTTGTTTGTTTGTTTCTTAGGTGTTATTATCAATTCCAAAAGAGGGAGAATGCTAGAAACATGTTATCGTTGATGGAAAAGGAAAATAATATGATGTCAAAGGAAAATAATATGAACAATAAAAGACTTTGGAGCTAATTATAAATTAGAGGATCATCTTAATATCTTTTGGAAAGAACTCAGTGTAGGAATTTACAGGGTAAGTTCCTCAGACAGAACACCAAAAGGACACCACTCACAAACAGATCACAGATCAATACACCAGTATTTTGATGTGGTTTAAACCCTCAGAGAGGGAAACAGTCCACGGCCTGCGCCAACGTGGCTACTACAGGCAATTTATTAATAAAAGAATGAAAATTTACATAAGCTTCTCGCATGCACGATTAACCTACAAATGACCCTCCATGCGCTTTAAATAGAATTCATGGACCAATCGGGTGTCAAGCCACGGATCAAGTGTCGGTAATACCGAGGAGAGAATGAACCGTCGGATCACTACATATCGTGACCGTCGGATTGTAAGTTACAAAATGTACACCGGTAAAGAAACACACTTTACCTAACGCTAACCTAACTCTATACTAGACCAAGTTGAACTTAACTATTCCTATGTGTCGGAATATCCTAACAAATGTGGCCCAAATTCTCAACGTCTTCCATGCCAAAAGAGAACTTGGACAATTTGACAAATAATTTATGCTTCCGAAGCAGTTGCAAGAGTAGATCTACATGCTGAAGATGTTTTTCCCAGGTGAGGATGTCATAAAAGAAAACAAGGAAAATTTTTCTAAGATATGGTTTGAGCAGGTGATTCATGAGGCTCTGAAAAGTGGATGGGGCATTACAGAGACCAAATGGCATGACCAAGAATTCATAATGGCCTTCATGATTTCGGAAAGCAGTCTTTGGAATGTCTACTTCTTTCATGTGAATTTGGTGATAGCCCGAGCGAAGGTCGAGCTTAGTAAAGAATTGAGCCCCATTTAGTTCATCCAGCAAATCATCAACAACCGGGATGGTAAATTTATCTTTGATCATCAGCTTGTTGAGGGCCCTGAAGTCTGGACACATACACCATTCCCCATCTTTCTTGAGCACCATGACCATAGGCAATGAATAAGGACTAATGCTAGGACGAATGACACCAACTTCTAGGAGTTCCTTGATGATTTTTTCAATTTCATTCTTTTGGGCGAAAGGATATCTATATGGGCACACATTTGGTGGTTTTTCCCCTCGGACCAAAGTAATGCTATGATCACGTTCCCCTCTCGAGGGTGGAAGCTCATGAGGCTTTTCAAAGACCTGCAGATGTTGTTTAAAACCTATTGCATTTCAGGATGAATATGAAGAGACGTGGTTTCGAAGGCCTCGATGGCATTAAATTGGGCTATAACTCCATGGTGGCCCTTTTTTAACAATTTTTCCATCCTATGTGAGCTAATGATAGAAGGAGCACCTGCTTGGAGTCCGCGGAGGGTATGTGTTTAGTTATTCTGCTTGAAGCTCATATATAACTCCTGGAAATCCATTGTGATTGGGCTGAGTGTGCAGAGCCATTCAGCACCCAAGACAATGTCACACCCATCGATGTTCATGGAAAACATGTGGGTCTTTAGCTGATAATCCCCCATTTGAAGTTTGACATTTTCACAACGGCCTTCACATTTCATTGTCCCCCCATCAGCAATCTGGACCTGGAAATTAGAGACTGCTCTGACAAAACGATGCACTGCTTCAGCGACTCTTTGATGGATAAAGTTATGCATACTGCCACTATCAATCAAGACTACTATAGGGAGATGCTTAATAAAACCTCTGATTTTGAGAGTTTGGGGAGAAGAAATTCCTGCCAAAGCATGAAGCGAGATAACTAGTTCTTCAGGTGTAGCTGGGAGCTCATTGCCCAGCTAGTAGTCCTCATCTTCCTCCTCTGGCCCCTCTAATGGTGGGGCTTCCTCAAATGAACTGTGATCAGTAGAATCAATTTGAAATAGTTTGGGTTCCTTGCATTTATGCCCCAGAGAGTATTTCTCATCACAGTAGTAACAAAATCCTTGCTTTCTTCTTTCCGCCATTTCTACTGGTGACACCTTTTGCACCTTAAGTGTTTGGGTAGTGCTTGGAGCCTGGGTGGGGCATCCCTTGGCTATGAAATTTGGACGACTCAACTAGGCTGCTAATGCGTGATATACTTCATGAGCTATCTTACAAGCTTCCAGCCATGAGACTAGGTATTGTAATTGGATGTGGGCTTGTATGGCTTCTTTGAAACCACTAATAAAACATTCCAAGTAGAATTCATCTACTAGACCTCCTGTGTGGAAGGCTAATGCTTCAAAGGCTTTAATATATTCTTGCACTGTGCCTGTCTGTCGGAGCTTAGTAAGACAACCCAAAAAGTTAGATTCATGGTCAAAGTGATCAAAAAGGGATTTTGAGAATATCTACCAAGTCAGTGGCATTACATAGCAGCATTGATGCCACTGCCACCATTGCCATCTTTCTTGGTCCAAGTACAGGCTTCCCACACTTAACTTAGTTGCATCATCTCTGATGTGATTCAATGTGAAATATTGCTCCATTAGTGCTAGCCATAAGGTTGGATGAGAGCCATCAAACTTATACATGTCCAGCTTGGGTGGTCGAAGCTGGGACTGTTGGTGGTTTCCATAGAAGTGAAGAGAATGGCTAGACTCGCCCTCAAGGTGTTCATTAAGAACATATGCCTCCGATTGTTCCCCTGATTTTCCCTTTGTGATTGTGTCATTTATTGTTTGGATCTGCTTCGTTAATGCCTCCAACTTTTTGACAAGGGTGTCGATCTTCTCATTGGCCATAACTTGAGCTCTAGTTTGTACCATGCACCAATCTAGTGCACTGGTCGTTACTATGAAAAAAAAATTGGGACCACTCAAAATTTTGACACTAACAAGTGAATGGTACCACCTTGCTCAGCCCGTCGACCTACTTCTTATGGGATAAGTCTCCTATAAGAGTCCCAAGAGGGTCTCAGAACTTTAGGAACACTGCAGTTGCCATTTCCCAGAAAAGTTAATTCTGCCCAATGTCCTGTAAGAATCATGCCTAGGTATAGGAGCCACATAAATAGTCAGATCTGTCGATGAAACCCTCAACTGTAGAGTATGAGTAGAAATGTGGCAGTGATAGAACCCTAGCTGCTAGATCTGAATGGTGGCTCTGATTGCTGCGACTGCTACAGAACCCAAACTACTAGATCTAAATGGCGGATCTGATAGATCTGATTGGCAGATTTGATAGACCTGAATGGCGGATCTAATAATTCTGAATGGGGGACTGATTGTTGTGGCTGCGACAAAGCTCAACTTGCTAGATCTGATCTGGCAAAGATGATGCATGATCTAGAGAGAGACAAGGGAACTATGGTCTCAAGGAGTGTCAGGTGCTACAAATCGCAATATACATAAGGGTTTGATAGTAGTACTCTGCCCAATCTTTCAGGGCACTAACCAAGGAGGATCAACTATACCCTTAGTTGTACAACCCGACTACCCTATCTTATGCAAGATTAATCTCCCTGAGTGCTATTCTCGGTGTACTATAGCAGCAACACAGCTGACGATTTATCTATGGCAAGGTTTCAAGAGAATCTAGGGGGCTTTCAATATACCCATAGGGTACTTGGAAGACAGTCTGTGCGTGGTTATTTCTAATGTGCTACTACTTGAAGGGGTACCCACAAGGGTTATAGTGGAGTCCAACAAGCGTGACCACCTCTTGTATTCCTACGTGCATGCCTCCCCAAATCATAGGTTTATGCACTTAACGATAGATCCTGTGGCTTAAAGACGTTGTAACACGTCTCTAGCCAAAAAAAAATCTGCTAAAAATGGAGATCTGACCGGCCCTGGAAAGTGCTCTGATACCACTTGTTATGCTCTTGATCTGCGAGAAGATACCAGAATACCAAATATGTGAAGAAATATACCCAGAACATAGAACAATAAGAAATAACAGCATGTATTTTATTATTCAGAAAGGAAAGCAATGTTCACTTGCCTCTTCGAGGGGGCAACCTCCAATAGAGTTGGGCTCAATTACAAAATAAGACACGATGCTCCTCAAGGGGAGTCTCTATCCTTTATATAGGATTCATACATGCAATACCATGGGTTAGTACCATGGTTCTTATTAATACCATCTATCTAATACCATGGGCCATTGGCAACTAGTTGTGGTCCCTTCTTTAAATGCGGGTCAACAACTTACAATTATTAATATGGGCTTTATTGACTCTTTAAATAACTATAACTATGAATCGACCCTATTACATAAATAAGGGGGTTAGGGTTGTACCCTAACAACAAAACTGCCCGCATATGTCCCTCTGCAGAAAGGGAAGACCAAAGTGTCGAAGGACCTGGATGAAACCAAGAATTCATTCCAGACTCCACTCCTCGCAGAGGGCATTAAGTTTGAAGGCACACACCTCGGCCACTTGCCAACCATGAATTTTGAAGATTGGGACCTTGCTGACCGTAAGAATTTCCCTCACCTGGAGACTGGGAACCTCATGAAAAAGAACACTGTAGGGGTGGTGAAAACATTAGAGCCACGGAAGTGGCTACGCGGTGTGGAAAAGTCCAGACTGCTGAACTTATTATGGGTGCCGCATTTCCACCACATGCCCATAATCATTTTAATCATCAGGCAGTTGCTTTTCCTGATGCGTGATGGGTATCTATGGCTATAGGATCCTATGCCCATCACGACAGACCTAATTCACCGCATTTCTCGGCTCCCCTGCAAGGGAAAGGACCCCGTGACCAAGGAAAGGGCAGTGATCTAGTCCTCGCAGAAGCCATGAAGATGAAATACAAGCTGGAGAAGAAGAAGAGGGGCTATGCCATCTCCAGCATCAAGGACAAAGGGGTATGCGTAGCAACCCAAATCCTGGCCGGTAAATTTATGAGGACGTGTTACGCTGATGAGGCACTAGCACCGATGGTTGCATTGGCCGAGCAGTGCATGGAGGGGGTCCAGTTCAACTGGTCTGAATTCCTCTGCGAGGAATTTTTGACAAATTTTTACAAAGCCCAAGAGTAGGGTAAAACCTTCCACTATGCATGGTTGTTGTTATATATAGTGCTCGTAGCGGGGGGACTATCGGAGGATAGTCAATTCCCTAGCATTGACAAATAATTACTAGAGGTCGCGAAGTACACTTCGCTCTAGGCCACAAAGGATGCGAAATGGATACACAACACCAAAATCTTCTGGGTGCTCATGGAGATGAACATCTGGATGTGGATCAACCGGAAGCCACGCCTATCACCCATGGTGTATGATAGTCTGCAGAGTTTTGCAGACTTGAAAGCTAATATGCACAACATTTTTATCAAGGTGTGTCAAGATCCGACAAAGTAGTGGATGAAGCTACCTTTTATAGCCACTAACGATGCCATTTTTGTTGTCTTGGAGACATGCCCTCCGGAATGGCATGCCCTAGATCTCGCAGAACTTGACAAGGTGACAATACAGAAGAAGAAGGACGATTCCAAGTTGTGCGTCACACAATAGGCAGAGAAACGATAGAAGGAAACAACCGCAGCTGAGGTAAGGGTAGTGCACAAAGCGGCACAGAGAGCCATTGAGTAGAAGAAGGCCGCAGAAGCAGCAGCAGTGGTGGCAGAGGCAGCAACTGTGAAGGTAGACGAGGGCCAAGCAACGTCCTCGTAGGAGCAGGAGGTAGAGGAAGCAAAAACAGCAGAAGGGAGCATGGACCCAGGGACTGCATCCACTCAATTAAAGCGCCCACACACGGCAGAGCGAGAAGGACTGAGGAAGAAGGTCAAGGCCTCGAAATTGGCCATTGAACCAATCACATTAACCGAGGGTGATCTACATGACATTGGGGAGATGGTGAGTGATGTCACAAATAAGGCACTTTAGGATTTTACAGAGGAGCACCAAACTGTGTTAGAGGCCCTCAGAGTGTAGCTGCGGGAGTTACAAGTGTGGCCCCCTTAGGTGGGTACCCTTTCAACCCACCTTGCAACAGGATCCTCGGTAGCAGAGCAGATGCTGCGTGCATGGACGGAAAACACAATAGTGTTGTCGAAAGGGGTCCTAGTCACAACAAATGAGACCGATAAATTTTCGGTTAACATGATTAAAGGCCTTGGCCTTAATTTTGGCTTCCCTTCAGCGAGAGACATTATATCTACTCCAGTGTAGGATAACGATAGAGTTGCACACTAGGGAGAGCCGCATGATCCAAGTTTTCAGTGAGCAGAAGATAAACATGGAACAACTCAGCTTGCAGTGCAATGAACTGGTGTCGCATAATCAACATTTGGTGTAGGTGATAAATGGTGCTTGCCGCTGCGTCTTAAAGCTGGCCATACCAGCAGATCTACCAATAGAGGTACGGATCCACAGGTTGGCAACTGGAGTCTGCAAGGCTAGAGAAGAGATGACCAAGGTTTAGCTGGAGCTGAATCATTAGATTATCGAGCTGCGGTTAAAGGCACTGCCTTCCACTCCCCCAGAGGTTCGAAAATAGTGCACTAGCACTATAGCAGTGGGATTAGAAGGAATTGGAGGTGCAGTTCAAGACTGTACCACTTTTTTGGAGCAAGCACTTGAGGTCCTCACAACTCTGCAGGAGGACCCCAACATCCAGTGCTTGGAGACAGAGGTGCGAGAACTCCAGCAATAATATGACAGTGTCTAAGGAACTGTGTAGATAGTAGTCCTCACTCAATGGCTTGTGAGTATGCAACAAGCTAAGGCACTGAAGGATCAGGTGGATGCGGCGCGACATAAGGAGGTAGTTCTCAAAGCATGCGTCCAACCATGGATCGACAAGGCTTTCACTATCATGGAAAACATCAAAGGAAATCTCATGCACATACAGGGGATGCACATGTTAATGTAGAGAAGCACCCCAGACACGGAAGTCTCAGAACAAAGGATGCAATAGACTCAGCAAGTAGTGGCTCAGTGCGCTGCCAACATCAGCACAGTTCAAGGATAATTGGAGGAACTCCATGCCAAGATTGCCGCACTGATAGAGTGACTCGAGGGTGAGTCACGATGTTTTCGATGGGAGCCTGTTGGGCATGGAATCCCCCCAAGGCATGTTTTGGGGTTCAAAGCCCAAGTTTTGATCTAATCTTGTTGTAAAGTCTCTGGGAATTGCGGGTGTGGAGCGTGAAATGTATGATAGAGTCACAGGGTTGTCTACCCTAGTCTTGCAATGTAATGTCAGCCTACCCATGATCCACGGACCATGGAATTGTATAAATAGAGTGAGGCTCTAAGTGTAAAAGATAATGAACCAAGGAAGTAGAAGTGGAAGAGTCACAAGTGTAAAGTGTGTCTTGGGTCATACAGTAGGAGAAGGCTCTGCAGTTGAGTGCACAGAGGCCTTATAGTCTGCAGTTGAGTGCGCGGACCCCTACAGCTGAGTGTGCAGGGCGGAGTCAATTCTATAACCGAAGAAGAAAATAATAAAGAGAAGTTTTATCTGAATTATGTGTATCTGT
Organism: Pinus taeda; assembly: GCA_000404065.3. Classification (NCBI taxonomy): domain Eukaryota; kingdom Viridiplantae; phylum Streptophyta; class Pinopsida; order Pinales; family Pinaceae; genus Pinus; species Pinus taeda. The sequence goes on from APFE030833683.1 coordinate 8,417, forward strand.
TCTTGGGTTATTGCATGTTTTATGTAAATTGAAAATATATTGTTTGTTTACTGCGTGCACATGTATGAATGATTTATATTGCTAAGTGTAACTTAAACACATACAAATAAGCTATGTCAATGAACTAACAGTATAATACTAGAAAGAACTTGGGTAACAATAGCACTCGGCCCCTGAGTAGGGTTGTGCGAAGGCAGCATCTCAAGCTGCGAGGTATAGGTAAGAGCGTGTAGCAACATGTGTGCAGGGTCTAATCGCGGACTGCTTGAACTCATCAAACATTTCCAGGGTGCGGAAACCTGGTTCTAGCACCCTCCCATACTACTTCAGGTGAGACCTCAGTCCGCGCTCCATGAACTATTGTCGAAAGGGCAAATAGTACCGGGATTTGTTTGGCTAAATCACCTCCAAACCTAGGTCAAGCCCTAATAAGCCAACACTTAGTCCTTCATCTTTTGTCTCAATCTGGTGTCCCTTCATCTTCTTATTCAACAATCATATTGACTTCACACCTTCATAAGTGTGTTCTGGCATAGTATCCTTCTCCTCCTTTCTGAGCATCATCCTATCATGTCAAGATATAGTACTTGCAAATAAAATTCACTCATGACAAGACAACATCAGTCCATAAATATCCTAGTCTAATTTTCTTCATGAAAACCATTGATTGGCCTGGAAATGAGTATTTGACAAAGAGGAAGGTTTATGGATTGCACAATACACAGTTCCAAAGGACATGAGTGAAGGACTGATGATTGTGACTGTGCAATGCGTAGTAAATGGAGGCCTGAGAAACAATATTGCACATTTGAGGGTCATAGTGAGACACACTTGCCCACTATAACTATGCTATACATAGTTCTGGATGGAGACAAGGCCACTGGATTGCACATTTGTGTAGTTCAGGGAGACAAAGTCATAGACTGCTGACTGAAAGTACACAGTGTGCAAAAATAGGTTGGATGGGAGGCAAGATTGCACAACTTTGGTGAGTAAGATGATGTTCTTGAGCACTATGACTGCATAATGCATATTCCTTGGAGGAAGTGACTATGCATCGCATAGTTCCAGGAGGCAAGGATGTAAATTGAGGCTTGCAACTACACAACGTGCATTTCAAAGGGGCAAAGTGAGTCTAGGATGGTCGGGCATGAAACTTTTCAGAATTTAGCTAAGTGTGGGATTAGTGAGGTAAGGATGAAACCAAGATAGAATTTGAACATGATCACACACTCAAAACAATCGATGACAAAAAATTGAACAATTAGCACCTAGAATCAACATAATCCCTTTGATGTGATAGAAAAACAACACTTTCCCCCAAGTGAGACACTTAAGATATACTTTATGATGTCAGTGACGACACTAACAAAATAGTCCATAAAAATTTGGGAATGAGTCTAGTACATGCCTATATGGTAAATAGGACCCATTGTTACCAAATTTTCCTCTGACAATGAACCATAACTCTGCTTTTACAATGTGCAACACTTCCCATGCCAAAAGACAACACTTAGATTTTCTTTAAAATGGGACTAGAAAACTTAAATGATTTACATGGAATGTCTCTTACTACTAGAAATGATAGCTCACAAGGTCAAAGTAGCATTTAAAATTTGTATATAGGCCAAAATTTGGAGGGTGTTATAGAAATGACAACACTTGGTGACATACTAGTAGAACTCCATCTTCTCTACCTTGCTCTAACTTTATGCAAAGGGTATGGTTTCTCAAGAAGTATTGATTCATCGTGTGCATTACTCTGGTTTTACCACTTAACATGGTTATAGATGTATTCCCCTCCATACCTTTCTCGGTTAAACACATTAATAAAGCTATATATATATATATATAACACACTTGTTTCGATTCAAGAGAAGGGTAATATCTAACAGTGAGTTTAAGATAATCAGAGCATGTGTTTTCATCTTTGGTGTTGCTTCACTACTAATGAGCCTGTTCAGTACCCCAACGGAGTCAGTATAAGAATGCAAGCATCACTTCACTACCAGCAGGCCTGTTTAGTACCCCGACAAAGTTTCTTGCTTCACCTCTCTACATAGGAAGCCTTTCTTTTCTTTCACCTTCATTTTATTTTATTACTTTTAACTTTTATTGACATTTATATCACTGAGGTGGAAGAGGGATCTCGACTTAGTGAGAGTAGAAGAGGTTCTTCCTTCAAAGATGAAAATATTTATCTCTCTCATATTAACATGCTTGGTATAGATTTTCCCCTTGACCGTGTCTACTTGATTATATTAGAAATCCAAACATCGAATCATTATGAAACCGAGCTTAGAAATGAGGTTCCTAGAATAGACACGGGTATGATGGTTCTACACAAATCTTTCCTCATAGAAGGATCATATTTTCCATTAAAACATCATTGAATGAAATATATAAACCAAGACAAAGAAGAATGAATGAAAGTTAGCCAAATGTTGTGGTATCACAAGGCCCTTTTTCATTTTTCCACATGCATTGGAACCAAACAAAACACTTTCACACAAGGCTCTATTCACAAGGACAACACAAAAGACAACGAAAAAGACTGAATATAACATGAACAAATAGATAAAGTTGAGACAAGAAAAGAAATATGTACATCAGGTAGTATATATCCCTAGAATTCTAATGCAAATATCATTGAAGGTCTTGGTCATTGACAGGAAGAGAATCCATCTTCCCATCCGAGGATTGGAGACAATAAGTGTGGTGGAAAACCTTGTGATGAACTACATATGGTCTGATACACAGGGGTTGGAATTTAGTGTGTTTCCCTTTCTCTTCATGAGATTTATCCCACTTCAATACCAGGTATCCCATAGTGAACTCTTGATTCCCCACATACTTCTTATCAAATCATTATGATGGATAAAAAAAAATTCTTTCGCTTTCCTCCTTTCTTCCTGTAGCTTCAAAAGAGTTTTTATCCTACTCTAAACCACAAGACAAGGCTTACCCCAAGACTCTTGAGAAAGTTGAAGGGTTGGGAGGTATATGTTCCGAGGTAGGATGGCTTATTTCCCATACATCATAAAGCAAGTGGAAGTTTCATAGAGGGCTTAGGCATAACACGGTCAGCCCATAAAGCATTCACCAAATCATTGTGTCAGTTCCTTTTAGAGTATACGATTTTCTTGATAATACATATCAAATTTTTATTGGTTGACACGACAAGATCATTACCCTATGGATAATATTTAGATGAATGTTTTGAATAATGGAATTCTCTAATGTAAAATCATAAATTTTAAGGTTTGAAAAATAAGTTGCATTATCAAAAACCAGTGACATAGGAACATCAAACTTGGTGATGATATTTTGTGTGAGGAAATTGATGACTTCCTATTCATTCACTTGTTTGAGAGGAATTGATTCTATCCACCATGTGAAATTATATGTAGAAGTTAGGATATATCGGTGTTGCTTTGATGAATGTGGAAATATTTTACCAATGAAATCCAATCCCCATTGTTTAAAAGGCTCTTTTATAGCAATGGGTCGCAATGGGATGGCCAACTTTATACCACGAGCAACACATTTTTGACATGTGGGCATAACCATGAGCATCCTTGAAAAGTGTGGGCCAATAGTAACCAACCTGCATGACTTTTTGCACAGTAGTATCACCTGCGTAATTCCCACCAATTGGTTCGTCATGAAGATCCTATAACACCCTTTTTGATATGGTACTTTCAAACACCTGAGAAGGACCCCATTATGGTGCTTCCAAAAAAGCACTCCATGTACCAACTGATATGATAAAAATTAAATATGAATAACCCTCTTTTGTTGTGCTAAATAGCCCTCAAAACAATGTTGTAAATATGTGTACCAAGAGGTGGATGTGTCATTATGGGTAACTCCTCTTTTGGTGTATTAACCACTTTCCATTGCATGCTAGCATATACCATGGCATTTTATAGTGTAAAATGGCTTGAATTCAAGATCATATTATTACAAGCTTGTCATCTAGTTCACGCTTCTTTCACCCATCTCTTTTTGAACGAACAACGATCTGACCGTTGGGTGAGGCACAAAGATAATGACGTGATTTTTTAGAAGGTATGGTGTAAAAAATTTCATCTCCTTGGACACTACATATGCTTATTTATCAATGGCAAGGTAATTTAATTCAATGTTGGGTGTGTGTTATATTCTTTCCATGACTAGTTGCACGCCCCCCTTGTAAGTGTTACGTGTTCATTACACCAAGCGCAATAGGGGGGTCATGCGGGTGTGGCAGCCCCCCCTGTTGGGGGGTTTGCAGGGGGATGGTAGCCCCCCTGCATGGGGTTTGAGGTCGCACCCTGAGATTTTTTTTTTTTGACCCTATAATAAGTGGGCGGACCTACCTATGGTTTTGTGCATGGGTTTTGCACATGTTTTTGGGCATGATGGTTTTTTGCCCATGGTATTTTTTAGATCCGGTCAAGGGAACTACGACTATGTTCTAACCCATGGTTAATGGATTGGGGTTTATGAATTTTGCAACATGTATATATACGTATTGTAACATTGAAATGAATATAATGAAAAATCAATCTAGTAGTCACGGTTTTGGGATCCACAGGAAAATATCTATGTATATTTGTTTTATGTTTTATCTCTTTTAAGAATTCGTTTGCAAGTAATTTATGTACAGGGTTAAAACCTACATTCAATTCCTTGTAAGCCAACACTCATGAATTAAATGATCCGCTCATTACCTTGATCATCCTTTGGCATGAGAACAGTTGTGAGAGAAGTACCAGAAGTGAAACTATACAATAGGAAATATTTGATGAAATTTGGATTGTATAGTGTTGGAGCTTCAACAATTGCTTACTTGATATGGGTGAAGTAATGTTTTTTCCTTTTATTCCACTTATAAGTTGCATCCTTCTTAATCATCTCTTGTAATGGTTTTACTATGTGTGCATAGTCTAAGATAAACATACGTAAGAAATTGATTTTCCGTAGGAAGGATTACATAGATTTCTTGTTCACTCGAAAGGGAATACAAGCGATAGCTTTGACCCACTCTGGGTCCACTTTTATCCTTTTCTTTTCAATAATATGTCCAAATATATTTCCCTCAGACACTCCAAATATTCTCTTCTTAGGATTTACAGATATCGCGTATTTATGACATCACTCGAAACTTTTTCCTCAGTTGATGCAAGTGATCGGGTCTTTTATTTCAAAATATTGTCACATAATCTAAGTAGACCACAATAGTTTATTGAATCAAACCACGAAATGTGATGTCTATATCCCATTGGAATGTAACTCCTACATTAATAAGTCTAAAATCCATTCACTTAAATGTAAAAGTACCCGACTTAATCTTGAAACTGGTTTTGTGTTTGTTGTGTTTTTCTACTAGAACTTGGTTGTAATTGGAAAGACAATATAGTAACGAGAAAATCTCTGACCCCAATATTGTTTGAAGAATTTTTTCCATCGACAACACAGGATAGTTATCCTTGTCAGAAGCCCATTTTAAATTGTAGAAATCAACACACATGTGTATCCCCCTAGACTAATTTCTCACGAGATCTAGATTAGAGACCCATGTCGAATGATGAAATTTGAATATGATCCAAGCATCCAACAATTTCCTTAGTTCTTTTTGAATAAGGGATTTTAGCGTAGGGTGAACTTTCCTCAGTTTCTGTTGAAAAGGCTTTACCCCTTCTTTGATGGGAATAACATGTTGGATTATTCATGTATCATAATTTTGTAGGTCATTGTACATCCATGCAAACACATATCAATACTATTTAAAGATGAAGATGAAAGGTTGTTGCTCTTGAGGTGTGCAACACCTACCAATATTTACATACATTGGATCCTCTTTTGTACCAAGATTCACTTGTTCGTGTGAAAGAGTGGAATTGTGATTCTTTTTATTAATTGGTCCCTTGAAATGATTTTGCAGGTTGTATATATTTTCCAAATATACCACACCCTTGGGCATGGGGTTTCCTTTATTTTCTTGAATCTATCCATATAATTCTTTCGCGTGCTCATCTTCATGGATGGTTGCATCCTTGAACACATCAGTGTTCGCCATAAAGTTCAGTATATGTTGGTCGTCATTAAAGACACGAAAGTTAGTAATAGTATCAGGCACAAATGGATTATAAATAATTTCAACTCAAAAACCATCCTTTAAATGTGACAACCTGGAAACAACATTAGCTAATGTATCAACATCAACATTATGAATTTGAGGAACATAATTAATATTAAAAGCTTTGAAATGTGAAATAAGATGCAATACCTCTTGTTGATAATTTCTAAGATTGGGTGACACACAATGTATTATATTTTGTGACTGGAATGCACCAATTTGAGTCACCTATTACTTGGAGTGCTTAACCTTTGAGGTCGATAGTCTTACTTAAACCTAGAATGAGAACTTCATATTCAACAACATTATTAGTGCACTTGAATTCCAAGAAAAATGAGATTAGATGTTTGTTTTGTTGCAGGTCTATTAAAATGAAACCAACTCGAAAACCCTCTTGAGTCTTTCAACCATCGAAATATACTGTCCAAATGTTAGAAATAATAGAGTTATTTCTTATACTAATACTATTTACATCTATAATACAAGAGTCATTTGCACTAGTTGGATTTTTAGGAAGGAGTTCCAACTATGTTTCTAGTGGTATGGGTGAAGTTTGTGCTAGATAACATCCATGATCTACTTCCAGAAAGAAATTTCCAAAAATGATATTTGCAAAGTGTATCGGCTCATTATGTCCTTCAAGGGGTGTTATGGTATACTTCATATAAGGCTCACTTTCTACTTGAATTTGGTTGTTTCTACCCTTATAGGGAAGCCATAAATGTGTCAAGTCTATTGAGAAATAGCCTTGTAGCTTGCTAGACCAATCTCTACTCAAATGTAATCCATATGCTTCGAAAATTTCCACAATAATAATGTTAATGCACTAGCGAACTCTATGGTTGGATGAAAAATGAATGATAACATAATTAAGTTCACCAATTTCTTGGACTAATGATCTATCCATTTGTATGATTTGGGAATCAGTCTTTTCCATTTAGCATTATTTTTCCTGGAAACAGATAATGGAATGACATTTGTGGATGCTCCAAAATCAACTAAACAATTATGGACATTAAAATTAAATATTTCAAATTTTAAAAGAAACGAAGGCCAATGAGTGTTAGTATTTAAACTAAAAACATTAACTACAAATTCAAAAATCTCACAAGACTTACTGGACAAAACTTGAGAAGCATAAACTTCATTACCAAAACGAGGTTGTGTTGGAAGTGATTGAAGTATTAGTTCACATTGTCTTGTTATCTTAGCGAGCTCAAATATTTAAATATTGGCACGAGCTCTTTTCACGTCTTCAACAATGTTATAATCAATACTTTCATTCTTAACAGGTTGTTCTGACAGCTCAGGTGGTGTAGCTTTGTTTGAAGATTCTAGAGTGATGGAATTGTTCTTATTTTTTGTGGAATTGTTCTTAGAAGGAGGATCACTTCCATACTTATTCTACAAATTCTGAGATGGATTAGAGGGTGGTAGAATCCTTCTCAATGATTTCTTTTTAAGATATTTCTCAGAGATGGGTCCTTTTCTCCTCAAGTTATATCAATCAATTGGTTGCTAAGGAGGAGCCTCAATCACTGGTAACTCATCATCCCTTTTTTTTATCAACATTATATATTATGTGAAATGCATTAACTGAGTGTCCAACACCTAAACTTTCCTCGGTCATGGTAGGTTCATTTTCTTCTTTGGTCTGCTCATATTGTTGCTTTGTTAGTAACATGTCTACAAAGTTAGTCATCGTAGCAGGCATATTATGATTCCATTAAGGACATGTCTTCTATAAATATTTTTCTTGATGGAAAGTATAAAAGTTATACATGCCCCAAATTTCAACATTAATCACTGCATTAGAACTCCAAGCAGATTTAGTCAGTTAAGAATTGTTATTTCTTTTAAAGAAAGGTGGATTAAAAGAATTTTTGCTGGTAGATTCCTCACTTGACTTTCTTTTTAATTCAGATACTTCATTCGTAAGAAACTCCAAAGACTTGGTCAATCTTTCCATATCAAAAGAATCTCTCTCTTTGGCTTTAGTGAAAGAGGCTTGAGTTTTCTTACCAGTTTCTTTGGAGTCTTTAGGATCGTTAGGGTCTTCAATGGCTCCAATAGAATGCAAGTCCTTTTCAACATCAATATCTTCTGCAAATTCTAAAGCCAAAGTATCCTTTGTAACTCTTTTAATGAACACAAAAATATTATTTGGAAAGGAAACTATATAATAATATTTTGTGATTGAATCATGTAGATGTACATCTATGGGAAAATTATGCAAAAAACATATAAATCTTTGATTAAAATCTTTCACTTTTTCCTTTTCCCCCATATTAAGATTCTTGAGTTCTTTTAACAACATGGTGAGAGTTTTATCATCAACGAACTTTTCCAAAAACAACTTCTTAAACTCCCTCCAACTATGGATTGAATTGAGTAGAAAACTGTGATACCATATTGGCCCTTTACCTTCTAGAGTGTACAGAAAAATTCTACAAGCAATGTCATCAAAAAATAGCTCAAGAATTCGTAAATGCATGTAGAAATCATCAATATGGTCCTCAATTTTTTTCTTCTTATCAAGATAAAACTTTGAAAGTATATTTTTCAAGTTTCTAGGCATATGATGAAGATTATTCAGAACAGAAAGTGGCCCTTGGGCCATCCAATCCAAATCTACATCATCCATGCCTTGTTCTCCTTCTTCCTCCTCTCTTTATGAATCTAAAAAGCCTTCTCCTTGAACATACAAATCTTCATTATAATCAGTTTTCTCTTTGTCTCTCAGTTTTTCTTCATCAGAAAACTGAAAATATTCCCCTTCAATGTCCAAATTCCCGTCAATAGGTGGAAGGGTTGCTTGTTGATTTTTTCTTTCCGTAAAATTATCTAATTGTTCAAGTGTAGCAATAACAAAATATTCCATTGAAGAAACCAATATGTTAGAGTCGATCTGGTTATCCCTCTGTCAGAGATCAAAACTCTTTTTTGCACTTCATTTTTAGGTGTCCCATCAGTTTCGATCATTTGCACTCATTAGGAGCATGCCATAAATCTGACAGAAAGGTTTGTGTTACTCATTCCCCTCATGCTTGGCACTGCTGGCTCAGGTCCATTTATAAAAATCAAAGTCTTGAAACAGTCATTTGCAACCCTGTTTCAATTTCTAGGTCATGACAAGTGTTCTCGGTCATTAGGTCTACGATTAAGTCAATTTGGTTTTTGTAAAGTCTAATAAAGCCAGCAGGCCAGAGGAAGGTCCTCGATAGGTTTTTATCTCAAAGATTTTTATCTTTATACGGAAAGATTATGACTTCTCTTCAAAACTTTGTTTTGAAGATAAGTAGACATTTCACTTTTGTAATAAATTTTCAAAAAATTTCAGTTCTTGAATTGTCCAGGCGCAGCCCTGGTCTCCTTTGCCAAATCATATCACAGTTATCCCTGCAAAAAATATCAAAGAAAATCATTATTTCATCCAAATTTAAAAGGGAAACCAAAAAGCAAAAGTCTATTAATCCTAAAAGTGCCAAAATGCCAAACCTTATGAAAGTGGGTCATTAAAATCAAATCTAATTTGGTGAGATTTTTCTTCACCTATAAATCATGGAAGATCATTCATTTCCACCATTTCTCAAGGCAAAAGTTGAATTTGTGAAGTGGAGGGTAGAAGACGTGTTTGAAGGGTAGATTGACAAGCTTGAGGAGGCGCACGACCCATACAGCAAGGCGCGCGACGCATTGGGTGCGCACGGCGCACTGGGCTTCATTGGCCAGTGTAAATTTACACGTGTGCGACACACTGGGTGATGAGCGCGGCGCACACAGTGGGGAGCTCGAAATTGGTTTGAAAACTCATCAAATCACCCAATCTTCACATCAATTTGCTAGGTAGGCTCGCCTCCAATGCTTTTGCTTAGTTTTTGATGGTAAATGTGGTGGGTTCATGGCTCATGCCCATTGAAAAAAGACTTTGAAAAACCTCCCTTTTGCCAATAAGAAGCATTGCTTAGGGTTTGAAAACAGTGTTGTCACCAAGGTCTACTCTTTTCCTCACTTCCAGCTGTCCCCCATTCCCAAAGTAACTCATCAAACTTCCTCATTAATCCCCTCGTAATTCTATCATATGATCCCTAAAACCCCTAATCCCTACCTCTATGAAAACTCCTTAAAAACTATACAATATCCCCCTAATCCTAAACCCTGTTTCCATATGTATACATTTTCCCTTCCTTACCCAATTACATTTCATTTCAAAGTCCCTAATGCCCTAATGTTTTCCCTTTCCTAATATTCCCTTGTGCATTTGTTTTTCCCCTTGGTCACAACATTGTTAGAGCAAAAAGCAGTTTACATTGAACTGCACACACAGTTTCATTCAGAGTAATTTATATATCAGCATACATATTCCAAACATCTTGTTTTCAAAGTCATGTCAGAGACGGATTCAGTTTATGAGCAGGAGTATGACAGTGATTCTACAACTGAGGGTAATGTGCCATGGAGGCCTCACAAAAGTGGCAAAAGTGGTCAGCATGTCAGGGAGGAGCCTACTTCTTTGGCTCAATTGCAGGCTTGCCCGCTTGCAATGGATTGTTTTCAGCGTCGGTCATGTTTACAATACTGTGAGACGATCTCACAAACCCAGAATCATCATGAACTAGTTCGTTTATTTGTTCTACATTTACATGATGGCCGTGTAAACCTCGCCGGAGTAAATTTCACTTTGTCACCAGAGACTATTGCTCAGGCCATCGGGATACCAAATGTAGGAGAGGAATGGAACAAACGCCAGTAGTTAGACAGATTCTACTATTAGCCATACATCAAACCTGGGCATATGAGAAACCTGAGCACGGTTTTTCCTTTCAGATTCCTGAAGGATGAGTTTGCACCATTGATGAAACTCATCATTCGGTATTTCAGTTGCGAGGGCAGATTCTCGCGTCTCTATGCGTACCATGTTCGTTTGTTGATGCATTTCACGAGGGTACGTATGATGAACATTCCGTATTTCATGTGTCGCAACATAGAGAGGATGGTGGTTTTAGTACAAAAGAAGACCCCAACACAACAACATAGAAGTATATATCATTACGCGCTTATCAAAATCATAGTGGTACATTAGTTGACATAGCAAGGCATTACTTGGGAGGATTTCATCTCCCGTGACTTCTTCACAGCGCCACAACCGCTTCTCGAGATAGTTCATGATGAGCGAGAGCCTTCACACCAGCCAAACATTCTTGAGACCAAGCATATAAGTGCTCCATCGTATGTGACATACCAGCGAGGCCACAAGGCCTTATTTGCATCTACACGACGAGTACTATCTCCACCCGGGGTGGAAGGGGTCTCGTTGACTCCATCAGCAGAGCGAGTATTATCTCCACATGATGTGGAAGGGGTCTCGCCTTCTTCTTCAGCATAGGTACAGATCCAGGACAGGAGAAAGAGGCCTATGCATGATGAGGGTCCTTTAGGAGGCCGGGACATGGATTTCACGATCATTGATGTTGATGCGAGCTCTCCTAGCTCGGAGATAAAGGAGATCATCCGGGAGCAAAAGGCTGAGAATGACTCATTGAGAAAGAAATTGCAGATGGCTAAGTGGGTGATAAACTACCTGGAGCAGCGTAACAAACAGCCAGAGGATGAACATACACTTTATGAGTTGCGGCAAATCCGTGAGGATCGAGAATTGGCCCAAAGGAGACCCGGTGATATGACACCGATTGATCGAGAGTCTATGCTCATCCATGTTAACACTCATCTGGAGAAATTGTTGGCAAAGGAAAATAGAGACAAAGACATGCTTCTTCATATGAAAACTCATTATTGGGCTCGTATACATGTCTGCAGAGCAAAAATGAAGATTCTAAAGAGGCGGTTGAGTAGAGCACTAAAACAGCGAAAAAAGCCTGATCCACTCCAAATATTAGCTGAGGCTTCATTGGCTAGACATAATACATAATGGAGGGTCTTCGCTCCGAATTTGAGCAATTTCAGAGAAATTTTTGTCATTTTGAAATTTTTGGCTTGCAAAACAGGTTTTTCAGCTCAACGTGTAGTGTGTCGACGCGCGAGCTTATGATTGGGACACTTGCTGGAGGAAAACTTTATAGTTTTGGATTTGTCATGATAAGTTATGCATGCTCTAGTATGGCCAAGGAATTTCATCAAGTTCTGGATGATCAAAAGGGCCAAAAACACCATGAAAATCACCTTTCTACCACCTTTTGCACCAGCAGGAAGTACTTCTGGGAGAATGACATTTTGAAGGGGCAAATGAGCTCCAAATTCGTAAATTCCACTTGGGCTGGGTAGCAGACATCCAGGGATTTCCAACCAGCTATTGTGAGCTTGATTTTGATGCCAGGAATTGCCCCAAAAGCAGGCTGAAAGCGCGCGGCGCATAGAGCTCAGGCGTGCGGCGCATAGAGATTTTTGATCAAATTTTCTCTTTCCAGCTCAGAATTTCGGCTAGTTATGACCAGTTTCACCTCTTGATGTGATTTTTGACCCAGCTTGATGTAATTTGATGTATATGATGTAAATTTGGCACTTATTTACCTATTCTAGATGATCCATTTAAAAAATAGTAAAAATTTAATGTATGGATCAGTTTCCCTTCTTTTAGAGGCAAGTTGTTTTGGATGCCTGGATTTTAGTTCCATGATTAGAATTAGTTCAAACAGCTCCTAGGATGATGAGATCGACCTCTAGAGGCAAGGGAATGGGTTGGCTTGCCTAAATTATGTATTTTCTAAGTCATTTTCAGGGTTTGACACTTGGGATTGCTTTGGCATACTATTGTAAATATTGTATCTCTGCAATTTTGGCAAAGGAAAGACCAGGGTTTTGCAGCACTGTTTGGGATTCATGTGGCTTTATGTGTTGATGGTGTGCTTCTTTTAGTATCTGTAAGTTTTTATGTGTATCACTTTCCTTCTTTCATCTTCTGCAATTGAACAAATGAAGTGTTAAGGTAGAATCCATAATTTGCTATGCTCTGCCTTTAAGTTTGTTTGATTTTCCATGTTTTCATCTGTTTAAGGAGAATATTTGAAAACTTATTTCTCTCCTTAGCTCCTCGCCAGTCTGATCTATCCATATCTTTCACTTTTAAACCATCAAGACAATCGCCTTCCTTGCCCCAATTGGACCTCTGCAAAAACTGTGTCTCATCCCCGCACCCAAAATTGCCTTTCCCTTAAATTCAACAAAAACTCCAAAAAATCAACTTCAAACTCTTCGTACTTCATACCTAGCCTAAAATTAATAACCAATTTAGTCATCTCAAGCCTCATCGATTACCTTTTGCCGAGATTGACCCGGAGAGAGCCCTCTCCTGTCCTCGTAGGGCTAGCTACGAGGCTGAGCGTGGTTTGATGTAGCCTTGAGTTTTACCTTATTTCAGCCTAAGGTAGATTTGAGCGCTAACACAATACACCACTAGGAGTGAGATATAGTAGTGAGAATGAGTCTCTCCTTTAGTTACCCTCCATCTTTAAACACACAGATAAGTCTAATTACTTATGCATATTTTAATTATGGGTTGTGATGTTCCTTGTTGTGTTCATGATTGTGAAATATCTTGTGTGTTGATGATTTTAAATGAATGTATGAACCATGAAGTCCACTTTTATGTTCATGGTTGGCATGATATCTCTTATGTCAAAGAATTTACTAAATGTGTGGACTTTTTTGTCCAATATTATGTTCATGGTCGGTGTGATAACTTCATGTATATGCCCACTCATCTCACTCCCATGGCTAAGGAATGCAATATTTCAATTGCTTAGAGGATTTGTGATGCATGAGAGATGGAGTATAACTCTTCTTGTGCAATTATGCAAATTGGTATATTTCATGTTGAGTTAATTGATGAATCACATACTTTTGAATATGTTTAACTAGCCTAGAAGAGATTAGTAGAGTTGGAGTAGTATATTTCTCCTTATGCAACATTGATAAACTATGAGATTTATAAGTTGGGGCCTTGCCTCTTCATCCTCTTAGAAATATGTAATTTGGTGTCATGGGCACTTGTTTTCTATCATTGGTTATCACACAAAACCATAAGTTTTAAAGTCTTGGGCCCTTGGGCACAAACATGCAGTAAATTCATAATTTAGGGAAGTCACCCATTTTTTTATATTCATCCATTGAAAAATTGAGGTTTTGGGACCTCAAGGCCATGTGCCTGAATGCACAGAGAAATTTAGGGTTCAAGATAATCACCCCTTCATTTTGCAGAACCCAAACAATGGAATTCTAGAAACTTGGTGTTCTCATGGTTTTCGAGGCCGGGGAGAGAGATAGTCAGCATATATTTACATATGAGCATAACAGAAGAACCTGACTAACAATTGAACCTCACCCCATTGGAATTGTGACAAGTTGGCCTCATCAAGTTGTCAGAACCTCGAAAATTTCTATGAGTCCATTGAGTGGAGAGGACCAATGCTTATAGGATGATATCAACCAATGAATATCAACCACAAAACTTACTTGCGCAAGGGAGGCAACAAATCCCAACACTAAGGACCCGAGGTTGGTAGGACATGGACCTAGTATGGTGTGCCCTACAGTGATGATATGTCAGGGCCACGCGAGATGGTGAAGGACAATTGGGAGCCACATGGGAAATGGGATGACATGACTTCTTTTAATAGGCCAAACTTCTAAAAAGCATAAATTTTGATCCAAAATTTAGAATAAGGTAAATTTTATATTGATATAAATCTCTTGATGAGCTAATCACAATGGTAGTGTCATAATTAAATTCCATAGAACTTGAGAAAATGAGTTCGTGTGACCTCACCCACATAACAAACCTTGGAGGTTAGGTAAAAAAAAACAAGTAACACTTCCCACAACCAAGAAAAAAGTAAGGGGGTGGGTGGGCATGTGGAAAAAATTGTTTTCATTGATGTCAAGTATATTCATTGATGTTAAGTGAATATAGGTTGAGGGGGAGTTTGTTTATAATTTTTATTCATGAGATGAATCCTATCTTTGAATGCATTTTGTCTACAAGTAAATTATTCAAAAGCACTTACAAATTGTTTAGTTGGATAGCCCTCTTTGAAAAGGTAAGTTTTAAAGTGAAGGCAATTTATGTTAGCTAAGGTATCTAGGGGTTGCATTATTTTCTTAGAACCAGACTCATCTGAGAAATCTAGGACAAGCCTAGGTATATGAGATATCTAGTGGCTGTATTATTTTTCTAGAGCCAAATAATTTGGGGTTTCAATATTTTTTTAGAATTAGATTCAAGTGACATAATAGGTTGGGTCAAGGGTCAAATGTTCATAGTTCCACAAGGAGGAAGAGATATCTAGGCATCTAAGGGTTGCATAAGGAAATAAATTTAAGAATTGACTCAGATCTAGATATGAATTTGAAAGAAATTGAGCCACAATTAGATTGATTTCATGGTTCCATAGTAAGACATTACATCTAGCCCTTTTGAGGTATAATGAAGAAAAACACAAAATCACCATATTTCCTCAGGCCATCATTGACATGGAATCCACGTGAAAAAGATGAAAAATTGTAGAACGTGTTTGGTTGATGTGATGACCTGGGTTGATGATGTGGCAATGAGAAATGTATCCAAGTATCTGAGCCTTCAAGCATCTAGTAGTTTTTCCATTTTCTAAAAATAGAAAAATATTATATTTCTTTAGAAACTCACAAACAGTGGACCCCATCTAACATGGAAGTACAGGTAGGATAGAAAATTATGCCACGGGGAACACAGGTGGTGATGATGTGGCACACTATCAACGTGACATGTGGTAGGTAGACTTGGCCCTTTTGGGTGGCCAAATGACCTATTCTAGGTGACATATGGCACAACTAAGAGGATTCCATGTGGAAAGATGACATCAATAGGTGACATGGAATATGACATGGAATATCCATAGGATTTATGCTAGAGGTTCATTTGGTAAGGGTTTTGTAGCATTAAGGATTTCGAAGGAAAAATTTATTTGGGTACCTGGGACTCTGGGAATTGAGCAGTGCACACAAAAATGTTTGGATACTAGATTACCTCATATTCGTGATGATTTGGAAATAAAAGGTGATTAGATAATAGAAACGACAATGAAAAATCCCTCGGACCCACCACCCCCGCCCCCCCTTCTATTAAAGGTTGAAAATGAGGGGGCGCCCTTGATGAATATTAGTTGTCGTATTTGACAAAGCAGTGAGTGGCATAGGTAGACAGGGGGAAGATCACTAAATTTTAGCAAAAGAAGTAAAAAATATTTGACCCCTCCCCCTCCATTAACTTTTGGGCATATGGGGGGGTGTGGCTAATGGTCATTGATTGCTAAACAATATTTATTTAAATCAAGGAGGACCACAAATTGTCATCAATGATTAATGAACACAACACTTAGCACCTAAATCCTTAAGCTCGTGGTTTTATACTGTGAATATGCAACTGGCTCTAGCTATTAAGGGACTAAACAAAGTTTAGCGTTTGAGTGACAAAGTTAAGAAAAATTAGAACAACAGTCTAAACACCAACTTTAGACAAACAAACTGAAGAAGTTAGAGTTATAGTTCTAATACAGAGTGAAAACATGTTGTTCACATGAAAACCAAGAATAAAAAATGTAGATGAACGAGTTAACTAATTACAATCTTAAAGAATGTAGAGATAATCATATTTGAAACAACACAGAATATAAAAGTAAATCAAAATTAGATTTGAAGAATAGCTGCAAACTAAAATACAAAATACAAAATTAGTTTTGAGTAAAACAAGTTATAAGTTTTGATAACTTGCAGATCTAAAGTTTTATAAGCAACAACAAAATTGAAAATAATACACATGAATAGAGGTGGAACAGGGGAACAAAGATTGAGAATGTGATTGTGAGAGGTGTATGTGTTGGGCTAAAGAACATATTTGAGAAGGACAAGTTGATGAGGTGATATTTTATGAAAAACAAGTAACAAATATAAGTATGAAAATTTATGATAGAAGGATTTGGAAGGTTGCGCAGGTAGGTATTTTCACAACAAGGATTTGGTGCCTATAAAAAATAGGGATCTGGAGGCTCCTTCAAGTTGGTTCCTATAAAAAGAAATGAGTTGGAGCTTCCTTCTGTAGAATTCCTGCAAAAACTCCAATAGATCTAGAATTCTAGTTAAATTAAACACAAGTAATTTGTTGATATTCAAGAGAGGAGAGAAAGAATTTTCTCTGTAAAATAAATTTATTAAATTAACGAAAAATAGTAATACATGAGCAACCAAACCTCTAATCCCAAAGGGAGGTGGTTTTATAGAAATTGCCGAATCTAGAAAACTAGGAAAAAACTAGTAAAAAACTAGAAAAGGCTAAGAAAAGCTAAAGGGAGGCCTAAAATAGCAACAATGACTCAAGACAACCTATGCCAACTATCAGCCACGAGGAAAGCATGAGAAGGGGTGCATTTCCCAAGGAAAGAAACTTTAAAACATGCTAAAATGGTCCGGGGGACCAAATCCCTTGATTTAAGGGGGAATCTTCATGCGGGGCACCAATCCTCAAATAACTCAAGTGGATGAGGTGTGGTTAGGTGTGAACATGCACTTAGATGTCTAAATGGTTTAGGAAAGTGGTTGGACCAATGTTTCCATAATATTAAGCCTTTAAAGTCAAAAAACAAGGGAAAGTTGGTCCACCAAGCTAGTTTATCAAAAACCAAGTGTGAACATGATTTTTAGTGCATGTGGCTAAGTCAAGGATACTTAGGATAAAAAATAAATGTAGATGTTAGGATTATATTCCAACATCCCCCCTTCATCCTAACTCACTTATCTAAACTGAGTCCCGGCCAAGATGCCATGTTAGGTACTCAGGTACAATAAATAAAAGATCCTCATAAAATGAAGAAAGAGGGAAAACCTCGTCGGAAAAACCCCTCCCAAAAGAGGAAAAAAGGGCTAAGTGGCCAGAAGGGCCTAATTAACTGTATCCACCACTCCATGTATAGCTCTTAGTTCTGAAAATTTCTTTTCAATGAAAGACTTGGTGAAGATGTCTACAACCTATTGCTCAATGGGGCAGTACTGCAGTGATATGACTCGGTCACGGATCAACTCGCGGATGTAATGCATGTGAATCTCGATGTGCTTGGTCATCTGCCTCTGAACTGGATCAATTGATATCTGAATGGACCCCTAATTGTCACAAAATATGACAGTTGGAAGTGGATACTGAATACCAAACTCGAAGAGAAGCCCTTACAACCAAACAACTTGTGTAACTGCATTCACTACAACTCTATACTCTGCCTCGGCTGTAGATAAAGCAATCATGGATTGCTTCTTGCTAGACTAGCAAAAGGCCCTGAACCAAAGCTGAAAACATAACCAGAGGTGGAATTGTGGTATGTACCATTTCCAACCCAATCAGAATATGTGTACCCAATCAGTTAAAGTGGGCAATCTGCAGCATAAAAGATACCAAAACTGGAAGTACCTTTCACATATCTAAGGATTCTCTTTGCTGCTTTCTAGTGAAGCTCAGGGGGCTCCTGCATATATCTCGAACAAACTCCTACTGCAAAAGATATATTAGGTCGGGTGTGAGTAAGATACAACAAACTCCCAACTAACTGTCGATACAGTGTACTGTCCACCAAAGGTGTAGTACCCGCATCCTCAAATCTGGCCACCGAAAGAAAGGGAGATGATGCTGGCTTGCATTCTGTTTTCTGAAAGCAGACAAGTAGATCTGATGCATACTTAGACAGTGCCATCTTGTTCCCTAAAGTAGACTGAGAAACTTCAAGACCAAGAAAGTAGTGCAACAGTCCCAAATTTGTCATGGAAAATTGATTGTGCAATGCTGATTTTGCTGAGTCAATAGCTGAGGTAAGATTCCTTGTCATAAGTAAATCATCTACATAAAGTAATATCAGCAAAGGGGAATCATCATGTTTTAGAAAATAAACATCTGGATCAGATTTGCATCGAATGAATCCAATGGAAAGTAGGAAAGAATCCATCTTTCCATACCAGGCTCTGGGAGCCTGTTTTAGGCCATACAAAGATTTCTTTAATTTGCAAGCGAGGGAAGAGTTCTGAATGTATCCCTATGGCTGCTCCATATATATCTCCTCCTTGATATCTCTATGAATAAATGCACTCTTCACATCCATGTGATGAACTTCCCATCTGCGAGAAGCAGCAATGGCTAAAACTAGTCGAATGGAGTCCATTTTTGCAACAGGTGCAAATGTCTCTATGTACTCTATGCCATGTACTTGTGAGTATCCTTTTGCAACGAGTCGAGCTTTGTAATTGCTGATATCACCATCTGCAGCAATATTTGTTCGATAGATCCATTGGCATCGAACTAGATTTCTTCCTTTTGGAAGTGGAACCAAGTCCCATGTGTTGTTTTCCATGAGAGCAGAGTACTCTTCATCCATGGCAGCCTCCCAAAATAGGTTTCCAGCAACCTCAAAGTGTGACTGTGGATCTAAACCAAGTGTCATATAGCAATGTATGGGAAGCAATGATTTGGTGGCAGCCAGGGCTTGAGTAGCCCCAAAAAACTGTCATATAGTCCTTCTCGCATATGCAAGATCACTAATTAGTTCACCCGCATCTTAAAGGGTTTTCTCTGCCCAAGTTGGCAGCTAAGTTGTGTTATATTCTTTCCACGACTAACCTATGTAGTTAACGGGGGGTTAGAGGGGGGGTGGAGCCCCCCTTCGTTGCATCGATTGCGCAGCGGGGGCGTCACGTGGGGGGCGGCAACACCCCTGTCTAGGGGGTTTGAGGGGGGTGGGTAGCCCCCCCTCTAAGGGGTCTGAGGCAGTGCCCCGATAATTTTTTTTTGGACCCTATATTAGGTTGGGTAGACCTACCTATGGTTTTCAGTCCATGGTTTTGGACACGCTGGTTTTCGGTCCATGGTATTGGATGCTTTGGCATGTATAAATATGTATTGTAACATTGAAAGGAATATAATGAAAAATCAAGCTGGTAGTCCTAGTTTTGGGATCCAGGGGAAAATCTCTGTGTATATGTTTTTTATGTGTTATTCTTTCGCATTGTTTATTTTCTGTGTTTTAGAATTCGTATGCAGGTAATTTCTGTACGGGGTTCAAACCTACAAGTTGGAGTAGCCATAACCTGCTCGTCATCCTCTGAATCAAACCCATGAGGATTCTCTAATGGTTGCTCTGAAGTGCTCGAAGAAGTTTCAGACTCCTCCTCATCAGTGGCAACAAGCAGTTCCTCGGCAGGGTCTGCAGAAAAATCATGCAGTGATTCTTCTTCAAACTTCACACTTCGAGCTACAAGGAACTTTTCAGTGTGAGAGTCCAACAATCTATATCCTTTGACATTGTCAGGATATCCAACAAAGATACATTCAACACTTTGAGGCTCCAAAGCCTTCCTCTTACCTATCAGAATGTGAGCCCATGCTCATGAACCAAAAATGCGAAAGTGCAACACTTTAGGTTTCTTACCGGTCCAACATTCAAATGGAGTGGTGCCTTTGAGTGCTTTGTGAGGAATGTGGTTATGAATATATGCTGCACAATTAATAGCAAAGGTGTAGGACCCGCTTCCTCAAATCTGATCCCCGAAAGAAAGGGAGATGTTGCTGGCTTGCATTCTGTCATCTGAAAGCAGACAAGTAGATCTGATGCATACTTAGACTGTGCCATCTTGTTCCCTAAAGTAGACTGAGAAACTTCAATACCAAGAAAGTAGTGCAACAGTCCCAAATTTGTCATGGAAAATCGATCGTGCAATGCTGATTTTGCCGAGTCAATAACTGAGGTAAGATTCCCTGTCATCGGTAAATCATCTACATAAAGTAATATCAGCAAAGGGGAATCATCATGTTTTAGAAAATAAACCTTTGGATCAGATTTGCATCGAATGAATCCAATGGAAAGAAGGAAAGAATCCATATTTGCATACTAGGCTCTGGGAGCTTGTTTTAGGCCATACAAACATTTCTTTAATCTGCAAATGAGGGAAGAGTTCTGAATGTATCCCTATGGCTGCTCCATATATATCTCCTCCTTGAGATCTCCATGAATAAATGCACTCTTCACATCCATGTGATGAATTTCCCATCTGCGAGAAGCAGCGATGGCTAAAACTAGTCGAATGGAGTCCATTTTTGCAATAGGTGCAAATGTCTCTGTGTACTCTATGTCATGTACCTATGAGTATCCTTTTGCAACAAGTTGAGCTTTTTACTTACTGATCTCATCATCTGCAGCAATATTTTTTTGATAGATCCATCAGCATCGAACAAGATTTCTTCCTTTTGGAAGTGGAACCAAGTCCCATGTGTTGTTTTCCATGAGAGCAGAGTACTCTTCATCAATGGCAGCCTCCCAAAGCAGGTTTCCAGCAGCCTCAGAGTGTGACTATGGATCTAAACCAAGTGTCATATAGCAATGTATGGGAAGAAATGGTTCAGTGGTAGTCAGGGCTTGAGGATCCCCAAAAAACTATCATATAGTCCTTCTTGCATGCGCGCGACCACTGATTAGTTCACCCACATCTTAAAGGGCTTTCTCTGCCCAAGTTGGCATCTAAGTTGTGTTATATTCTTTCCACGACTAACCTTCGTAGTTAACGGGGTGGTTAGAGGAGGGGGGGGGGGGGTGAGCCCCCCCTTCGTTACGTCGATTGCATAGAGGAGAGGTCATAAGGAGGGTGGCAGCCCACCCTGTCCAGGGGGTTTGAGGGGAGTGGGTAGCCCCCCCTCTAAGGGGTCCGAGGCAGTGCCCCGAGAAATTTTTTTTTTGGACCCTATATTAGGTTGGGCGGACCTACCTATGGTTTTTGGTCCATGGTTTTGGACGCGATGGTTTTCGGTCCATGGTATCAGATGCTTTGGCATGTATAAATATGTATTGTAACATTGAAAGGAATATAATGAAAAATCAAGTTGGTAGCCCTAGTTTTGGGATCTAGGGGAAAACCTTTGTGTATATGTTTTTTATGTGTTATTCTTTTGCATTGTTTATTTTCTATGTTTTAGAATTTGTATGCAGGTAATTTCTGTACGGGGTTCAAACTTACAAGTTGGAGCAGCCATGACCTACTCATCATACTCTGAATCAGACCAACAAGGCTTCTTTGATGGCTGCTCTGAAGTGCTCGAAAAATTTTCGGACTCCTCCTCATCAGTGGCAACAAGCGGTTCCTCTACAGGGTCTACGGAAAAATCATGCAATGATTCTTCTTCAAACTTCACACTTCGAGCTACAAGGACCTTTTCAGTGTGAGAGTCCAGTAGTCTATATCCTTTGACACTGTCAGGATATCCAACAAAAATACATTCAACACTTTGAGGTTCCAAAGCTTTCCTCTTATCTGTCGGAATGTGAGCCCATGCTCGTGAACCAAAAATGCTGAAGTGCAACACTTTAGGTTTCTTACTAGTCCAACATTCAAATGGAATGGTGCCTTTGAGTGCTTTGTGAGGAATGCGGTTTTGAATGTATGCTACACAATTAATAGCTTTAGCCCATAACTTAGGAGCTAATTATTTGGACTGTAGCATATAATTTTCCACCTCTTTTAACGACCGGTTTTTCCTCTCCATGACACAATTCTACTGTGGTATATATGGCATTGTGTGTTGTAGCTATATACCTACATCAATACAAATTTGTTGCACATCTTTGTTGACATACTTCCCCCCATTATCAGTACGGAGTATCTTAATCTTACACCCAGACTCATTCTCAGCAAGTGCTTTAAATTCTATAAGGCATTCAAATTTTTTATTTTAATTTCAGAAAAAATACCCAAGTAAAGCGAGAGAAATCATCTATGAAGGTGAGTACATATCAAGCCTTACTAATTGAAGGCTGCGAGAATGGACCCGTGATGTCACTGTGAATCAGCCTAAGAGGTGAAGAAGCTCTTTGTGCCTCCCCTTTGTCAAAATTTTGCTCCATATTCTTGCCAATAATGCATCCTTGACATACACCACTTGTGAATTTAATAGCGGGCAATCCTTCTACCATGTTTTCCTTGCTAAGGTGATGCAAGTACTTATAGTTTAGATGGCCAAATATTTCATGCCATAACCTACTGATATCATTAGATTGTGACATAAATATAGTGCTAATAGATTTAGGAACAAATTAGGAGAAGAAATACAAATGAGTATCATGTTCTTCAATTCCATGTGCAAGTTGTGAGCCCATGGAAATGTTGGTAATCACTGTGGAGTCCGAAGTATACTCCACCTTCCTTCCAAAGCCGGAATGAGTGATCTAATATATCGAGAGAATATTTGTGGACAGTGAGGGAACATGAAGCACATTTGTGAAGTAGCCCCCTTCAAGGTCTACAATTCCTTCTCCGCACACCTTTGCGGGTGTGGCATATCCCAAGTAAATTGGGCATTTCGTGCTTTCTTCGATGGTGGAAAGTTCATCTTTTGATGCAGCCATATGGCTCGATGCACCTGAATCAAGGATCCAAGCTGATGGAGTGGATGAGCCATTAAAGCATGACCAACTCGTGCTCTCCCTCTCCTATCTCCCATTCTGTTATCATCCTTCTTCTTTGCATTCTCGGGCATGGTGAGATTGTGCTGCTGTAATTGCTTAGCCATCTCATTGATTATTTTCCTCATGCAATTTTCTTCGGGATGAAAACCTTTGGAACAATAGCTGCAAAGTGTTCTTTCCTTCTTCTTCTTACCCTTAGGAAAAGAAGAGATCTCTGAAGATTTTATGGGTCTCTCTTTCTTTGATTCATTAAATTTAGCCTTCCCTTTTTGCTTGTCTCTTCTGCTGCTCTTTGGAGCATCAGTAGTCGCAAGTTCTTGGTTCTTTGTATGCTTGATGGCACCCATTTGGACTAACTTAGCTTGCTCTTGAGTCAATGCTGCAATGAAGTCATTCAATGGAGGCATTTTCCATTTTTCCTAAGTCAATTTAGATGCTTGAAAAGACGATACAAATATGAAATATTCAGGGCCTAATTTCGAGAGAATCGAAAGGATGAGTTGATCTTCCTCTTTCTTGACTCCACATGCATCAAGTTCAATGAGGAGGGATTTAAACTTGGTGAAGTATTCTTTCAGGTTTCTGAAATGATCTGGACTGAGGGATATGAGTTCATTCTCCAGTTGATGCACTCTCATTTCATCTTGCTTGCCGAATAGTCCTTCCAATGTGGTCCAGACCGCATTGGGAGTAGTGGTTCCACTGACATGAAAGAGGAGTTCCCTGGAAATTGATAGGAATATCAGCCCAATTGCTTTATATAATTTATTGAAATACTTTATCTTCTCCACTGCAGAAGTTGGTTCAGTCTCTATTCCTATTGTTACCCTGTAAAGCCCTTTGCTTTGGAGGAGCAGAGTGATCTCTGTCTTCCATTCAAAGTAATTGAAAGGATTTATAACGAGTTTTGTGGGCTGAGAGATATGATCCATTGCTTCTTGCTACACCTCCTGATGATCTATACCTACAAATAAAACCATGTACAATCCACTAGATTCGAACTAGCTCTAATACCCCATAGAATTCCTGTAGAAACTCTGATAGATCTAGAATTCTAGTTAAATTAAACACTAGTAATTTGTTGATATTCAAGAGAGGAGAGAAATAATTTTCTCCATAAAATCAATGTATTAAATTAATGAACAATAATAATATATGAGAAACCAAACCTCTAATCCCAAAGGGAGGTGGTTATATAGAAATTGTCAAATCTAGAAAACTAGGAAAAAACCAGTAAAAAACTAGAAAAGGCTAAGAAAAGCTAAAGGAAGGCCTAAAATAGCAACAATGACTCAAGACAACCTATGTCAACTATCAGCCACGAGAAAAGCAAGAGGAGGGGCACATTTCCCAAGGCAGGAAACTTTAAAACATGCTAAAATGGTTCGGGGGACCAAATCCCTTGGTTTAAGGGGGAATCTTCATGTGGGGCGCCAATCCTCAAATAACCCAAGTGGATGAGGTATGCTTAGGTGTGAACATGCACTTAGATGTCTAAATGGTTTAGGAAAGTAGTTGGACTAGTATTTCCATAATATTAAGCCTTTAAAGGCAGAAAACAAGGGAAAGTTGGTCCATCGAGCTAGTTTACCAAAAACCAAGTGTGAACATGATTTTTAGTGCATGTGGCTAAGTCAAGGATACGGACTAAAAAATAAATGTAGATGTTAGGATTATATTCCAAAACCTTCAAATTTTTTCCTGTAAAAATCAAGGAGTTGGAGCTTCCTTTAGGTTGGTACCTATAAAAATTAGCAAGTTGGTGCTTGCAAGAGAAAAATGAGGTTGGATCCTTTTGTAGGTTGTAGCCTACACACATTGATGTAAATTGAAGTTGGAGCATTATTTTTCATCATAATAAAAAATAAAATGTGATTTTTCCCTCTTGGGTTTCCACGTTAATATCTTATGTCCAGAATTTATGAGATTGGTGTGTTGTTATTTACTACTATATAGCTAAGTATTTTTACTTTGAGAAAATAATTGTTGAATTTGTTTAAAATATTGATTCAACCCCCCCCCCCGCCCCCCCCCCCCCATATTTTCTTGGTTTCTAATAGGGATTGTTATAGACTAGTGTCATATCATAGGTTAGACATTGGACCTAAATAGGCTCACACACAAATGATAAAAAATTAATACACTTGTTTAATTATTGTATATGTTATTTTTTGACTTGGTACTGGATATCATTGCTAACATTGATAGAACATCGACATGTATTTTTATCTCGCATGTATAACTAACATGGGTTTTAATTTTATAAATAGCTTCATGTAAGCATGCTTAAGCATTTACAAACCAAGGCGATAAATTACTATATTCATGCCAAATTTAACTAACAAATGTGTGTGACAAAATAGAGAGAGAGGGAGAGATTGAGAAATCTATGGTATTAACATTAGGTGATTTCTCTTCAATTAGAAATTGCTTGTGAATGCATTTTACTTTTTTAGATTAGAATCTTCTTCTTCTTAGATTATTAGTGTTCTTCTTCATCAAACAGTAACCAATGCATAGACATAAATAGAGAAGAGACACAAAATGTTGGCTATCATCCAGGGCCAAAAGGTCTCACTCTTTAAAGAGGAAAACCCACACAAATTCTTCTTATAGAGATTCCAATTGACGAATGCCAAGACCAAGACTCTTGACCTATTAGCCACTCCAAGACCGAGACTCTAGTTCTCTATCCTTTTCTTTTTCTTAACTCCTCTTCCGCTTCAACCTTCTTAGCACCAAGACATAGTTACCATTGATACCTTGTCATTGACATGCCACAAATATCTTTTTGAATCCTTATTGATTCCTTCATACTATGATAGTACCTAGTCACATCATTGTAATGTTACATGAATTCTTGTCACTTCAATCTGAGTTCCTATATCGAAATACTTTTCGCTACAAGTAATCTGAACCTTTCACTGCAAGCTATCCAAACATTTTGAATGTGAGACAGTACCCTGTACCCTTATCAATCTCCTTTACCAAACTTACTACTGAAATATATCTAAACTTGTCACTACATCTATCCATCCAATTTCAAAGATAGATCTTAAATTATGTTGATTGTGATTAGCCCTAAACAAAACTCCATTGTCCCTTCCTTATTTGAGGTCCTTCTTGTGATTGCATCCAAACTTATGACTGCCACTGTCTACCCAAAATCACAAAGACATTTGAGCTTCACTCTTCCATTGTCTATTCGAAATTAGAGAGATATGTGAATTTATGATTGTGGAAATGTGAAGTGCCTTCACCCATATATATAGTAGTTTTCCTATCAATATAAGCTGACATAAAAGTTCGAATAGGTGTGTCTTCTTATAAGGTGATCTGACATGAGTTTCTTCTAGATCTTGAGGCTAACTTGAAGAGGAGAAACAAGTGCTTGTCTTGGAGGGCTATTCGACAATCTTATAGACTAGTATATATTTGTAACATGCCCAAGAAGGGTTCTCCATACATGACATTGACTTTTTTGACTTTAATGACAAATTCTAAGGCTCTCAATGGGATCCATCTAAAAATAAAATCCTTTCTCATGAAACCCATGAGTCAAGCATATCATCATTTTATTTTTCTTCTTTACATCAATTACATAAAATCACAATTACATATGTCATTATGAAGATTGAACCTAGTTACACTTTTTAGCACTCCCTCTTAACTAGGGAGGTATTCATAATGGTACTTGGTCATTTTTGATTTGAAGAATTTCTCATAAGAAGAATTAGATTGGTAACCCATTTGTTTAGCATCATATCAACCATCATCGTTACATAGCAAGGCCTTGACTAACAACTCTATCTCTCCACAAGATCTAAGCTCAATGCTAGTGAGACTAATGATTTACAGACACCCTAATCATTGTCTCTTTCAGAACATACCCCACCCAGGTTCTCACGGTGTGTTCCGTCATGACTATTCTTATCTTAGACTCCCCAGTCCTCAAAGAATATCGATCCTCTATGACTACTCTTATATTGGATGCCCTATCTCATCCTCAAAGAGCGTCGGATGCCAAATGATTACCCAATCCTCCATTCTACCTTCCTAGGTGAAGACCCGAATGATTTTTCTATCTCTCCCTCTCAACTGGGGAGGACATATCTATTCCAATAAAGGAATGTACATAAGCTCCCTCTTGTCTTAGGAATTTCCAAGTTTCTTCCAAGTAAGAAACTTGTTTCCAGACTCCCTCTTAATTAGGGACCTACATCAGCTCCTCAGGTGGAGATGAAGGGACAACCAGTTGCTTAAAGAACTCCTTCCTTCGATGCCATGAATTTATTTTTCATGGAGTTTTCCTCTTTTGGGGCTTCTTCATAGGTAACAAACCATCCATCACTTTCATCCATGAGTTAGTCATGTCATTATTCCTTTCATCATGAAGTGATCCATCAGTCTACATCTGGCCTTGCTTCTTAAGAAGGATCTTACATCCTTCTACATGGTCCTTTGGGAAGACATCCACAGTTCTTCCTTTGGCAGTTCTGCATAAGCCCATCTAGATATTTGTTCAAAAATAAGAAATGAATAATTAAATTAGACTTACCTTTGTGATGGTCTTTCATCATGACATCTTCCTATAGGTATTAGCATCCTGCATACATGTTGACACATCTCTCAAAGATATCCATTGTCAAGGGTCTCTATCTTTTTCAGACTTCCATCAAAGTCTTCATATATTTCAAGGAGATTTCTTAGTCAAATATTCTTGGTCTTCCGGATGTTGATTTCCTTTACCTTGGTTTCATATCTCATGATCTATTCCTTCCTTTCTTCATAT
Source organism: Pinus taeda (assembly GCA_000404065.3). Taxonomy (NCBI): domain Eukaryota; kingdom Viridiplantae; phylum Streptophyta; class Pinopsida; order Pinales; family Pinaceae; genus Pinus; species Pinus taeda. The sequence goes on from APFE030833683.1 coordinate 36,807, forward strand.
CTTTCATTCCTAGGAGCTTCCAATCAAAGCTCCTAAATCATAGTCAACCACCTCATACTTCGTATGAGGACATATTATGTTTATTTCATCTAGTGCGACTCATGCCTTCATACATCCTTTCATAGGAGGAGATTCCTTTCCTTTTAATGCTTCTCAATATAGAGAAGTGATCCAAGTTACCTACAACCATACAACATGACTTTATAATATCGAATACAAGAATACATACCTCATTTACCTTCAGGTCATCTAGGCTTCCTGCAACAACTTCCTTGATTGAAAATAGCTTCAACCCCTTGATCTGCTTCATCTCTTATGTCATCATACCATCATCCCATGAATTCTATAAGTGGGAGATCCTAATGAAACAGTTTCTTCCACTATAGATCGGTGAACCTTCTGATGAGGATTCCATCAGAGAATCTTGAGGATCTTGCATATCCCTATCCAACAGATGTTTCCTTTTGACTGATGTATGATGAGACTTTTCCTGAATGACTCCTTCCTTTTTACTTGATCTTATAATGAGGTTACCAAGAGATATATTATTAAAAATTGACTATTATACATCCTTCATGTTATGGTGATGTAACGAGCTCTTAAATCTAATGCTTTTCCTCTTCCTTGGACTTCCTACTTTGAGCTTCCTCCACTTCTTCGGTGAAATGGAATTCTTCTCTATCTTTCTTGATATTGATCCTTTAGAACTTAGGACAATCTTTTCTGTTATGTTTCGTAGCATTGAATCTTAGATACATCCTTCTTTTCTTTCGACAAAATATTGAATACTTTTTTCCCTCAACCTATCTTTGTCTATCTTGCATAGAAACCACAAGTTGTTGACTGGGATAACCTTCTTATCCTCATAGACATTTGTTACCTTGTTCATTAGTTAGTGTATCTGGAACAACAAAGATTATTTCCTTATCCAAAATCATCTCTCCCAAGTCTTACAGTTGAGATCTTATGAGGATATCGTTCATCCTTTGATACCTTCAATTTGTGTAGATCCGATCTAAGTGGTATGACCTTTCTTATTGCATCTTCAGTGAATAGTTATTCTATATTATATATATCTCTTTGATGTCTCTGATTCTTCTATATGAGGGGACCTTTGACTGATTTCATAAGAATATCTTCAGCCCATTGATCCCTTTCCATGTATTTAGGGAATACTTTTCCATTGATATGATCAATGAATTCACTTTCTTCGAGTTCTATGTCTATCCTCCTCTTTCCATGCAAGGAAGTTCGATGATCCAACCAACTTATAGATCTCCTTGAAAAATGAAGTCATTTTACTAGATGTTGATTATAGAATAAAGATACTTACTTGTTAAGTGAAGATGAAATCTTCAACTTGATTTTTTTCCTTGATGATGATTGATGAAGATGGCTTGATGCTTCTCGGATGATCCCTTTTAAGGATAAGGAGATCCTTGCTCCAATAAGGGTGAGACTTCCTTGGAACCTTTTAAAAGACGATTATGATTCATTTGGACTTCTATCCTTTGGTGGATGAACAACCTTCAAGATACGTTGACTTCTTGGTGGTGAATGAGTGCAGAACTAGAGATGTTTCGAATTTCTCCAAGATGATGTGATCTTTGTCCTTGACGTGCTTTTCTTGAATTTATATACTTTGGGATACCTTTCTTTGTAGACCTCTTCAACTTGATGAGGGTCTTTGTGGTATTTTGACGATGACTAGAGGATCCAACACTTTTATTTGTGTACACTTCTAGTTTCCTTAGTTTGATTGATGATCCCAAGACTTCCTTTGAAGTAAAATGTCATCTTTGATCTAGGGATTGATTCTTCAATGTAGATCTTTGAACTTTCACTTTGATATCCTTTGACTTGCTTTGATTCTATTCTTGAAATGCAATCCTTGAGTGTCTCTTTGATTATATGCCCTTCCTTCACTATCACATTAGCTTTGATACCATGTTGAGAAATCTAGGGCATTAATATTAGGTGATTTCTATTCGATTAGAAACTGCTTGTGAACGCCTTTTACTCCTTTAGATTAGAATCTTCTTCTTCTTCTTAAATTATTTGTTCTTATTCATCAAACAATAACCAATGCATGAACATAAATAGACAAGAGACATAGAATGTAGGCTATCATCCAGGGCCAAAACCTCTCACTCTTTAAGAGGAAAACCTGCACAAATTCTTCTTATAGAGATTCCAATTGATGAATACCAAGACCAAGATCCTTGACCTATTAGCCACTCTAAGACCAAGACACTAGTTCTTTGTCCTTTTCTTCTTCTTGATTGCTCTTCCACTTCGACCTTCTTAGCACCAAGACATAGTTACCATCGAGACCTTGTCATTGACATGTCACAGAGATATTATTGAATCCTTATCAATTGCTTCATACTTTGGTAGTAACAAGTCACATCATTGTAATGTCACCTGAATACTTGTCACTTCAATTTGAGTTCCTATACCGAAATACTTTTCACTGCAAGCTATCCGAACTCTTTGATTGTGAGACATCACCCTATACCCTTATCGAGCTCCTTTACCAAATTTACTACTGCAGTCTACCTAAATTGGTCAGTGCATCTATCCATCCGATTTCAGTGATAGATCTAAACTTTTGTTGACTGTGATTAGCCCTAAATAGAACCTCGTTGTCCCTTCCTTATGCGAGGTCCTTCCTATGACTGCATCCAAACTTATCACTACCACTATCTACCTGAAATCAAAGAGACATCCGAACTTCACTTTGCCACTCACCATCCGAAATCAGAGAGATGTGAATTTCTAACTGTGGAAATGTGAAGTGCCTTCACCCATATATATAGTAGTTTTCCTATCAATATAACTTGGCATAACATTTGAGTAGGTGTGTCTTCATATAATTTGAGTCGACATGAATTTCTTCTATGTCTTGAGATCAACTTGAAGAGAAGAAACAAGTGCTTGTCTTAGAGGGCTATTCAACAATCTTATAAACTAGTATATATTTGTAATATGCCCAAGAAGAACTCTCCATACATGACATTGACTTTTTTGAATTTAATTACAAATCCTAAGGCTCTCAATGGGAGCCATATAAAAATAAAATCCTTGCTCATGAAACCCATGATTCAAACATACAATCATTTTATTTTTCTTCTTTACATCAATTACATAAAATCACAATTACACATGTCATTATGGAGACCGAACCTAGTTACACTTTTCAAAGAAAGAGAGTCCAACAAGAAATAAAGGAATGAGAAGAAAAATGGAAATGTACAACATGCCCAAATCCTATCATCGTCAGGAAAAGGACTCAGTGGGAAAAAGGCAAAAGAAAAATTCCCTCAATTGGATAGAGACCCTCAATAGTTTAAGAGTTGAAATGACAAGTTGCAAAGTGGATAGTGAAAGGATTTCTAGAGCAAAAGAAAGGAAATCATAGGTGAATGCATTGATTTTGTAGACATTGACATATTTGTAAAGTCTAAAGCAACATGAGCTCCATCTATCTAGGTAGGCAAAAATCCAAGCAAATCCCATTTGAGATCTCAACGCAGGGATTGGAGATCAATAAGGAATATGGAAAAAAGTGAAGAAAAAGGCATTGGAAAGCAGGTGAAGACATCATGAGGGGAGAAACCCCAATCAAAACTCTAGAAAGGGATTCAAGTAACCATGACTGGTTGTCTATCATTGCAACCAAAGGACACTAGCAATAATGGAGAAGTGAGAAGAGCTCAATGTCATAGGATTTCAAGAAAGCACAACCCCCTAACTTTGATGGAGAAATTAAGAAATTTGAAGAGGCAGATACCCAACTGTTGGGATTGAAGAAATAATTTAGAGCCCACAATTACTCTAAAAACATGAAGGCCAGGGTTTCCATTTTTAGTCTAAAAGGAAAAGATAAGATATGGTGGGAATATTTGAGAAATGTCAAGGGAATTAGAGAGAAGGAACTATCATGGATAAATTTTAAAAAATATTTCCATGAGAATTACCTTATTTAGAGGTACTATGACAACAAAATTAAAGAGTTCCACAAACATAAGCTAGGGAAACATACCTTGGATGCTTATACTCATTGATTTTTGGAGTTGTTGAGATATGTGTGATACATTAGGGACGAGAAGGTGAAGCAGATATACCTCAGTGGGTTACCACTATCCAACCAAGATAGGATTGAATTTTATGAGTCAAGAATGTTGGGGAATACCATCCAGAAGGATAAGTATTGTTATGATCAATCCAAGCATAGGGCTGAATTTCGATTAGATTGGAAGAAGAAGGACATAAACAATTTTAAAGGAAGAGTAACAAAATCATCATGACACAAGCAGCAAGGGAAAAATGTTAAGTTCACTACCCCAACGAAGGGTGAATTCCAATGAACTTTCCCTATTGGAAGTAGAAATAGGTATCTCAAAACAATAAGAGAAGAGGTTGTATAGCCTAATAGAGGGTTTTTCTTGTGTTGGAGATATGGAGAGAACCACTTGTGGAAGCATTGTTCTCACCAAAAATAAAGTAGCACAAGGTTGTATACTATCCAAGAGGTATGAATGGTGAACGGTGTAGTTCAAAGTGCACCCTAGATTATGTAGCAGTGGAAAACAAGTAATTAAATATTCAAGCTTTAGTGATCAAAATGGAAGGTATGGTTGCCAACTAGCCTATTTTAGTTTTAATGAATCCAAATTAAATTTTCAATTACGTCAATCCAAGAGTTCTAGAAATATGCAACTTGCAAAGTTGGCTCCATGCAAAGTCGTGGTTAGTCCAATTGGCCATGGGGACCAAGGAGAAAGTGGTTGATTAGGTGGAATTGTGCCACCTAGATCCGGGTAGCATGCCCATAATAAAAACCCTAAATTTTTGTCATTGGGTTCGTGTAATATGTTAATGGGCATAGATTAGTTGACAACCCACCGATTTCTACAACGATTCACTAGAATTCCTTGGAAATGAACGAAATGAAAGAATACGTCAAAGAATGAGGAAGCATATCTCTGTCAGGTAGATTTCAATGTTGCAACCTGAAGGGATGTGCCTTGTATGTGGTTCAAGTGACCAATGAGGTGGCACGTAACAAGGCCATAATTGGGGATCACCCTATCTTAAGGAAGTTCAGCCATGTGCTTGTAGAACATATATCTAGATTTCCACCCAGGAGGGAAATTGACTTTTCCATTGAGTTGATTCCCGATGTGGTGTTAGTTTCAAAAGCTCCAAGATATTATATGAGCTTGCCATAATTGGTGGAACTAAAGTTGAAAATGAAAGAGATGTTGGATAAGGGGTATATCAAACTCAGTGTGTCTCCTTAGGGATCCCCAACATTGTTTGTAAATAAGAAAGATGGCACACTACGGTTGTGCATTGATTACTAGTAGCTAAATAAATCCATAGTGGAAAATAAGCACCCAATATCCAAAATTGATGACCTATTTGATCAGTTGAGAGGGGTTTCAATGTTCTATAAGACAGATTTTAGATATGGTTTCCATTAGGTATAAATTAAGGATGAATACATCCAAAAGACATCATTCAGGACAAGATATGGACAGTAGAAGTTTATGGTGGTGCCATTCGAGCTCAAAAAATTCCCTAGCCACATATATGTTCCTGATGAAAAATGTCTTCAACCCGTACTTGGATATGTTTGTATTGGATTTTGTGGATGAAATCTTGGTTTACTTGAAATGAGCACAAGTTGTATGCCAAGCTCAACAAATGTGGCTTCTTCCAATCGCAAGTTCAATACTTGGGACATGTCATTTCAAGGGAAGGAGTAGTTGTGGACCCCAAGAAGATTAAGGTCATAATGGAGTGGCCCACTCCTTGAAATTCCATGAAAGTTAGATCCTTTATGGGATTGATTGGATATATTGCTAGCTCATCCAATATTTTTCAATTATTGGGCATCTAATCATAACCTTACAGAAGAAAGGAGTCAAATTTCAATGGACATTACAGTGTGTTGCTAGTTTCAAATAACTTAAGAAATTTCTCACATTACACCTAGTTTGAGGACAAAAAATCCAGGCAAAGGAATTCCTAGTCTCCCCATAAGGACATGTAGTCTGCTGTGAATCAAGAAAATTGAATGAGCATGAAAAAAACTATGTCACTCATGACTTACAACTTACAATAATAGTGCATGCACTAAAGATGTGGAGGCACTACTTGTTTGGGATTAAGTTTTTGTCGATGTCAGATCATGGGGGGATGAGATACTTGTTTAATCATGCCAAACTAAATGCAAGATAATCCAGATGGTTAGCTCCAAATAATGTTTTTTATAGATCAATCATATTATGGGTAAGGAGAACATAGTGGTAGATGAACTTATTAGAAGCCTACAAGTGGCTCTCTTGGCAGTCATGATCACTTGTGAAGTTAACATCAAATAAATAAGTATAGGCGTTGATGCATGATGAAAATTTATAGCATGTGAAGGAATGCTTACAAAGAGAACCAACGGGATCAATGAGCAAGAATGACAAGCTTGTTGATGATGGTATGTTGTTGTTCAAAGACAAATGGTATGTGCCTTGTGTAACAAACTTGAAGAATCTCATAATGGATGAGCTTCATAAGATATCTTATTCAATTCATCCTCATTATTAGAAAATGATAATAGCCATAAAGAAAATGTATTATTAGCTAAAAATGAAGAAGGAGATTGTTGAATAGATTGTCAGATGCTTACAATGGCAATAAGTCAAAGTGGAATGCAAACACCCAATGAGATTGCTACAACCAAGCCATATTCCTGAGTGGAAATGAGAAGACATATACATGGACTTCATTATAGGATTACCAAAGACATCCAAGCAGCATGATGGCAACATGGTAGCAGAGGAAAATTTGAATAAGGAAACTCACTTCATAGCTGTCAAGTCCACCCACAAAGTTATTAGCTTGGATTTTTGTGAAGGAAATATTTAGAGTACAAGGCATACTCAAGAAGATCATCTCTGATCAGGATGCCAAGTTCACATAAAATTTCCAGAAGGAATTGTTTGATGGATTTGAGACCTAGCTAGATTTTAGCACAACATATCATCCTTAGAAAAATGGCCAAATTGAAAGAGTAAATTGAATTTTAGAGGACATGATAGGTAGAGATATTGAGAAGCGGGTGAATCAATATTTCACTTCAATGAGTATATTTTTAACTTCATAGAGCATTAATTAACATTATCATCAGATGTAACATAAATCAATAGTAAACAACATCGCTCAACAATGTGCCAACATCAAGATAGTGGACAACAAATGTGTAGGCAGAAACCCCTCTGGGACAAAAACCATCAAACACTTCTTAATATTTGTCTTCAATAAAATGTACATCAATATTTTTAGCTCCAAATGAGGGAAGCTCCAACCCCTTGGTTTACAGGCTCCAACCTATAGGATGCTCTAATGCCTTGTTTACCAACTGCAACTAGAAGGACACTCCAACACCCTATTTTATAGGCTCTAACCTGAAGGATGCTCCAACACCCTATTTACTAGTTGTAACCATAAGGACACTCCAACACCTTATGTAGGCTCCAACCTTCCCTAGCACCACCCTACCACCTTAAAGTGTTCTCAGGTTCCAACCTGAAGGAGACTCCACTCTCCTTCCTTGCACTGTCCTACCACCCTAATTAGTCGGCAGACCACATTTCATAATTTTCAGACTAGGTCCACTTGTGCTCAATATCAATACAAAAGAAATTGTGATACAACTTTTGCTCAAGGATCAAATACCAAAATTGTTTTCAATTATCAAACTGACCTCTGCGATACAAACCAATTCTCTTTACTACTGAACACATCATACTTTATTTGCATATCAATAGTCCATCCATTCTCCTATGTCAACAACTCTACACAACAAGACTAGCTCTGCTCATCACATCAATGTTGCTCAATCATTGCTCGACATATTTTTTTGCAAGACAATCTAAAACACATGTCTTGGACTATAAACAAACTCATTATATGTTGTAGACCCTAGCTTATCAACAAACCCTTATCTGCTTATGTTTAATATAATAAGTCTTTGTCCACACCCAAGCAACATCTCAACAACACTTTGATCGATACTTTAGTTGCTCAATGAGATACAAGATCCTTCATGCTAGCAATAACATGTATTGTGAAGATGCCAAAACTCTTAAGTACAACGACTGCTAAACCCTAGGTATTGTTCATACTTAAGGGTAGTGGAACAACTTCAGATGCTTGATATTTAACGCACTTTCCTCTATTCGTACAAAGTCAGTTTACAAATGAGAGTGTTAAACCTTAGGTCTGTCGATACTATGAAATAAGATCGCTATAATCACTTCACCAGATATTTTATTGAATTCAGTCCTCCTTCCAATTATTAATTATGAGGGTCCATACTGGCTTGGAAACTCAACAAAATCAAATTTAAAATATATTAAACTTAAGTGTTCAACAACTTACCCCAATCTAGGTACTTTTCAAATGATTATTGAATTATGCAAACTTTATGACAGAATGACAATACTAAAACATTTCCAACCTAAAGTTTTGATATGCCGCCTGACTTAAGTCATTTGCATAGTCAACATTACAAAAGGAACACTTTATGCATCCTTAGTTTTCAGTATGCCACGTATCAAATTCAATTGGAATGGCGAGCTCTCATCCCATATGCAGTTTTAACATATAATTCCACATGGAGTTGTCTTTAGTGCGACTTTTTGGACTTTCCGGTGCCGGAATCGACAGTAAAGTTTGAGGTGAAATCTTGATTTGTGTTATTTAAACTGGTTTTTTTACTCTATATATATGAATTCAACACCCTGAAAAACCACTAGGGAACTTGGATTGTGCAGGGCTTAGCCATCAAAATTGTGATTTTAATCAATTCTTGCTGAATTTTAGAGAAATTAAACTAGAAAAATCCACCGGAAAAACTTCCAAAAAGTCGCACTAAAGAAAACTCGATTCCACATTCGCTTCAATGCACTCGGCTCATGAACAAGGAATTCAAGGTTCAACGTACTGCTCTCATGTTATATAATTTTCAGTCCAACATGTCAGGCTTCATATACGTGGTGCAATCTCTGCTTCTAGAAACAAACAAAAGGCCTTGCTTCTCATCACAGTTCAACACAGAATATCAGTCCAAAAGTGCATTATATTTTGTTCAATTACAGGGTCAAGAGATGACCATGAAATTTTTTCCATGAAGATATACTACATGCTTAAATATCGTTGCCTCGATATCTCGTGACTTTGTGCTAAGGTGGAAAGTATAGAACGCAGAGATACAATAAACCAAACTAAGGAAACTATGTGCCCATCTATAGCATTCACATATGCTAATTTTGGGACATCGTTCATGTTTGTTGAAGAGGTATTCGAAATATGTGTTTATTATTATGAGCCCTTTGGAGAATTTGAAACCGTGCTCTCAACAGTGTTCTGCGAATAGATGATCTATGTGGATGACCATATCCTTCCTCAGAATGTAATGTTTCCATTGTCAGCATGCCTGCATGATGGAATACATCTCTTTATCATAGGTGGGGTATTTCCAAATTGTATCGGAAACTGTCTCACTATGATAGGTCACCAGATGCCCCTATTGGGTGAGAACTACACCAATATCATAGTCATAGGCAGCTAACAGATGGTTGTTGTAGGTTTGGAAATGTAAGTATAAGTGCAGAGCAATGGTGGTGATTTAGCTCAACGAACGCCTTCTTTTGGAACTCAAACTAGAAAAAAATTTCTTTCGCTCCTCCCTTGGTAACCTACCTTGGAGGCCAAGTGATATGAGAAAATCCCAACATGAACCTATGATAAAAATTTGCAAGGCCCAAAATTTTTTGAATCTCTGTTAGAGTGGTCAGGGTTGGTCAATTCTGAATGACTTGTATCTTAGCTAGATCCACATGCACACTTTGACACATAGTTTGTGCTATTGCAGGATTTGAAGGACTTGCCGAATGTGTTGTAAGTTCTCTTCCCAACTCTTGCTGAAGATGAGGATTTTATCTCGATATAAAACCACGAAGGAGTTGGTGAAGGGTTGCAAGGTGTCATCCATCAACCTCATAAAAGTTGCAGAGGGAATTGTCTCGAACTCCCTCCAGGATGATCTGTCTCACCTTCGCCACACACTTCTTCCACTTAGCGAACGCTTATGCATTAGTTGAAGCTAGCTTTGGGATTTCTTGATCAATGAATTCCTTCAAGCCATTGTCTTCTAATACAACCTCCATTCTATCTTTCCATGCTATGTAATTCGAGCTACCTTCCAAGGCATACTCGAGTCTCAAGCCATAGAATGCCATTGGCCAACCTTGAAGTATGACATGAATTCGATTTGCACCTGCAACCCTGAACTTCAAACTTTGAATTCTCTTCTCAATATATTGTTCACAGCTCTGATACCATGTAGAAAATATGTGATAGGTTAACCCGATAACGCAATATAAATCAAAGAAGAATACTATAACCTACTTCTGCTATCAATTTGTGAAAGCTTAAAGATCGAGCTGAACAATATAACCAGAAAAAGAAGAATCAATGGCACAATACACATGAAAATACTTTGGGGAAAGCCTCAGCTAAAAACCCCACACTAATGTATTATCATACATGGTGGAAATACATAGGAATTATACAAAGCCTTAGCTCTCACAGCTAGCCAGCTCTCAGTACAATCCTCACAGATGCTCAGAGGAAATCTTGGCTTCTCTCCAACCTTCCTCTCTGCCCTCCAAGCTCCTATTTTCTTACGTTTTTCCTTATTGATGATTATCCTATTACCAAGTGGAAAACCCTCTTTTCAAAACTGCGCAATCCTCAAGGATAAATGCTTGACTTCATGCATGAGATTTTTCCATGAGGAAACACATGCAACTAATAGTACATTGTCTGTGAACATTAATCTCAACTGGGTCTTTCTCTGAATAGACATGCATGAGTTTCTGATGAGGGAATCTTTAGTTAACTGGAGTAGCACTAGTTGAGTGCATTTATGCATCAACTAACTAATAACTCACTATTAGTTCCTCAAACAGTTTGGAACTAATTTAACTGGACTTAGCTCAGTAAACTGATTTAACTAATTACAAATCAAATATAACTCAATACTATCTCCTTAAATTAAGGGATAACTCTTGCATGACTTCAAAAAGACTTCTAACTTGGATTTCTCCAACTAATTAATTATTTCCAAGTAGCTGTTAAGACTAAATTTGATTTTTAATTCACAATTTAATTCAAGGAAAAATTAAATTGGAATATTCTTGTTTCCATATTTCAACACATCCTAAACCTCCTTACCATTGTCACTATAAATGTGTACTGCAAACATCACACAATCGTTTTTGCAACTATGCTTAGTTTGCATAGCAGTAACCATCCTCACTGATGTAGCCTTCTTCTTCCCATGCGAAGTCCTCTTTTCCCCACTATCATCCACACACTCAATGGCCTTGTCGAAGAAATCCACTTTGGTTCTATGAAGGTATAACAAATCCATACCCAAAAGCATACTATACAAACCCAATGGAAATACATGCAAATGTGTTGATGTAGGCATACCATTTAAATCAAATTCACAAGCTCTAACCCAATGGTGAACTCACTTCTTTGTACCTATAGCCAATTGTACCAACCAAGATTTTGCATGCATTTATTTTCTCAAACCACAATTATCCACCTGGTAAGAATTAATATAGCTATAGTTAGATCCGGGATCAATCAAAATAGAAACAACTTGATCACATGCTTACCGTCCATCTCAATTATTGATGCTTGATGATCCACCTTCCTGTTGTCCATAGCTGCATAGATATGAGGAATGCTATGACCAACATCACCACCTGTATGTGCTTCCTGAGCACTGTATATCTAGGGTCTACCACCGCTGTGATACTACAGACAATCCCTCTTACGATGATCCTTACCACATATCCAACACTGTAATGGTTCCCTACCACCGCCTCTAGCTTGCTACTCTCCATGTCCTTTCTCAGTTGTATTGGATCTCTTGTAAGGAACTACATTTTCTTTCTCACTTGCATCTTGAGGTCTTCCTCTCTTTGGTGTCCATTTTCCTTTAGCTTTCTCATTTATTTCCAAGTCATGCTTGGGCTAAACTTTTCACTTCGAATGCTCATAACAATGCTTCAAATTTCGAATTGCCTCCTCCAATGATCTAGGCTCATCAAACTCAATCCAGTCTCTGTATGCAACTATCAATCCATTGATGAATCTCTAAACCTTGGCCTTATCCTCCCTGAGGTAAGGCACATATCTCAACATCTCTAAAAATCTGCTAGTATACTCATCATCTGTCATAGAACCCATCTACAACTCATAAAAATCCTCAGCTTTGTGATTATAGTACCTCTTTGACAATTACTTCTTCTTGAAGATCCTTTCAAATGCATGCCAAGTAAAATTCTCCTCATGTATACCTTTGACATTCTTCACATCTTCCACCAAATATCTGTTTTACCTTTGAGACTAAAAGTGGCTATCTTTTCTTTCATGTTTTCTAAATAATCATGCAATCAGGAGAATTTATTCATACCAAGCAACCATGCTTATACATCTTGTGATTTCTTCATCTCTCCATAAAATGTAGGTTGATTTTCCTTCTTAAACTCATCCAGAAAGTATCCCCTATCACTACTCATGTAAGGATGATGATGATGATGGTCATGGTGTTTATCAAAACTAGAACTGGAATAGTACCTATGTTGATCACCTCTCCTATTTGAAGTGTCCAACAACCTACAATCTCTGATCATGTCAGATCTATCTTACCTATGTCTATTAGGAGACTTACTGCCATATGCCCCATTAGTTTTGTCCTCATGTCCATGGATAATTTGAAGTGTTCCTTGTCACTGCAAATCTGAAAAACTTTGAAGTAGTATCACATTCACCTCTGCTTATTTCTCTTGTGCCTGCATGATTTTTTCATTGTTTGTTTGAAGCTCCTTATTTCTTCCTTCAGGCTTCTCAATGTGTCTTCTAGGTCAGAAGAGTGCCCCACACCATGCTTCCCATCTGATCCATAGGGATATTTTATGTATTCTACAACCTTGCTAGCCATCTATTCTCTTTCCTTCAAGGCATACTATGTCAGCTAAAGCAAATCACAATAAACAATCATACCATAGTATAATTCGGGGAGGATACATTGTATACAAGATCATCAAATCAACGTGATACAAGTATAACATAATCATAGCAACATATAGACGTATATCAAATAAGTGTATCAACACATAAACACGATTCTAGATAGGGTCTAATCATTAGTGCAAGGCCATATCAACAATTCATGTTATGACATCATGCATGACAACAACCATTACTCCATTGCACACATTGCCACATGCAACTATCAACATGCACAAGTAATGCCTAATCAACTACACATATGTATGAACGCATGTAGTCGAGCATAAATGATCAATTCTTGTCATCAACCTACAAGATTGATACATGTAATCAAAACATTCATGAATGCACCTAACATACAAGGATGTAGTCAAGAGACATATAATCAACATGTAAGTGACATATAACCATATGCAACTAGTCATAAACTTCTGATGATGCATCCCACAAAATCACATCAAGATCCTCATGACAACCTTACTACAATCATGATCAACATGATGCAATGCAACAAGCACATGGAATGCATGTGTAAGAGACACACATGCAACTGACATGCATGCATGACCAAGCACCTTCACCCAAGGAGAGCATAACCATGCTTTGATACCAACCTGTAACACCCCATCCTCCCAAGTCCACCCAAGCAGCCAACCAAACGGGAAAGCATGTGATGAGAGAGGTTAATATAAAGGATTAAATCTCTTTAGTGATCTTAAGGAAATGGAATCGATGAGACTCATCAAACAAGCCCATCCACATTAGCAATTACACCCCCAGGAGACATGTCAACCACTTTGACATCCTATCCCTGGGTCCCACTGATGTTTTAAGCCTTTTAACCCAAAGTTGCTCTCATGCTATAGGAAAGATAATGACAAGCAACTCAAAGTTGCTCTCATAGGACTTTGTACCAACAACTGTGGACTTTTCTCAGCAAAGTTGTGCTAATGACCCTGAGATTTGAGACACTTTTCTAGCCCAGAATCCAAGCCTCTACCCAGAACTTGCTACAACCTTTAGAATCCATCAAAGACATGATAACAATGCTGGTAAATAAAAAATCAACCTCGGGACTAGGCTTTGGCATCCCCCACCGGGACTGACATTCTGTCAAACACTTGACATCAATGCAAGCTACAGGTCTAGGATACAAGGCATAGCATAAATCACTGAAAGAGATTATGAAACATAACTAGAAGGATCATGTCCTTCTCCGTTGGACTATTATATCATCAATTAGGTCTTGCATCCATCCATTTAACAATTACAAGTAAATACATGAAATAAGCATGACCTGAACCAGTCACATAACCATGCTTATAACCAACATTAAACCATATAAATATAAGAGTTATGAAAGCCATTAAATCCACATATAAACAAGTACAAAAGTAAGAGAAATTAGCTTTTATTAATCATAGGAAAATCTGACCAGGTTCGGGACTTCCACGTACCACCTGACCATAGACATGGCTGAACCAAATCTCCCTTTTAGCCAATCACCCCTCTGTCATATTCTAAGAATGAATGTGGGATCTCGTAGAACAACCAATCCAAGAAAAACCAAGGGAATCTAGAGGTTAAACCACCTCCACCCTCACCAAACCGTGATCACACCAAAAATGGTGCTTTGATCACAACCAAACCAACTTGGAATGCCATCCAGAATCCATCACTATACTTGAGGAATTTTCTGTCTCCTTGTCTCTCAAGCTTTACCGCAATCCAATCCTGGATTACTAGGCCCTAAACCGAGACTAGTCTCTGAGGATTTTCGGCAATCCAAACCTAGAACATTAGGCCCTAAACCAAGAATTCTCCCTCAGGATTTACCGTGTATCACGCCAAAACTAGTGAAGTGATTCCTAGGCCTTTGGGAATGAATCTTGAGACTACCTCTGCCTCAGATTCCAAAATCCATCCAAAAAACCAAATTTCATACGAGAAATAAACATCCCAACATCATGGCATCTGGAAAAAGGCAAGGCTAGGCTGAAAACCACTATCATAACCCGACAAAACCATCCCACCGACAACAAGAGAACCATAAAATGGCATGCATATCCATGCATGTCCAAACTAACTAGGAAATCACACATGAAAAAGGTTACCTACAAGTATTCATGTAGAAGCTGCTTGAACATGCTCTTCTTCCTTGATCCTTGCTTTCCTTCCTTTCCCTTTCCTTCCTTGATCCAAAGCTAGAGTGCTCCAAGAAAACTCTAAGTGACCAAGAGTGAGAGAGAGAGAGAGAGAGAGAATAATGAGAGAGCTACAAACTTGAATTGAAAAAAGGTTACCAATTGATCCTCAAAATCCTTTTTATTAATGAGGCCTCTATTTTCTTCATTTTCCATTATTTTCCTTCAATTTCCTCCTCACATGCAACTTGTGACCTTTCACCTTACTTCTCTCCTAATTTCATTTATTCTCATAAATAAATGTGCCAAAAATGCATTTTTACCTTTTAATGCCTTTGCCTTATCCTTTGCCAATGTTCCTTAGCCAAAACTCACATCCAGAGATGCCCACTAGGATATCTTTGCTCGACATCCAACTTGGAATAAGTGTCCCTTAACCATGGTCTTATTTTGCCTTAATTTACTTTTATTACATGAAATTTTCACCACGTCCATTACATTCACCAGGTCCTTCAAACCCTGTAGCGGCACAAACTATGTGTCAACTTGGAGAAATGCACATTTGAGATGGGCCAAGTCCAATATCTAGGCTACATCATTGATGATCAAGGCATGCATGTGGAGCCCAATTTTATACAAGATGGAGCCTAGAGACTCTACATTGATTATCGGGCACTAAAAAAAATCACAGTCAGGAATAGGTATCCAATCCCACGGATTGATGACCTTCTTGACCAGCTCAAGGGGGCCAAGTATTTTACCAAGATCAACTTGAAGTATGACTATCACAAGGTTCCAATAGAACCCACATATGTATGGAAGACCACCTTCAAATCCAAGGAGGGCCTTCTTGAGTGGTTGGTCATGCCTTTCGGGTTGATAATTCCCTCTGTAACTTTTATGAGGTTGATGGATGACACCTTATGGCCCTTCACCAACTCCTTCATGGTTTTATATCTGGATAAAATCCCCATCTTCAGCAAGAGTTTGGAAGAGAATGTACAACACATTCTGCAAGTCCTTCAAACTGTGCAATAACACAAACTATGTGTCAACTTGGAGAAATGCACATTAGAAGTATTTTTGAAGTCATGCAAGATTTATCCCTTAAATTAAGGAGATAAGATTGTGTTATATTTGATTTGTAATTAGTTAACTCAATTTATTGGGTTAAGTCTAGTTAAATTAGTTCCAAACTATTTGAGAAACTAATAGTGAGTTAACATTTAGTTGATGCATTAATGCACTCAACTAGTGCTACTCCAGTTAACTGAAGATTCCCTCATTAGAAACTCATGCATGTCTATTCTGAGAAAGACCCCATTGAGATCAATGTTCAAGGATAGTGTAATATCAGTTGCATGTGTTTTTTCATGGAAAAAACTCATGCATGCAGTCAAGGATTTATCCTTGAGGATTGCGTAGTTTTGAAAAGAGGGGTTTCGACTTGGTAATAGGATAATCATCCACAAGGAATGGTGCAAGGAAATAGGAGCTTGGAGGATAGAGAGGAAGGTTGGAGAGAAGCCAAGATTTCCTGTGAGCATCTGTGAGGATTATACTGAGAGCTGGCTAGCTATGAGAGCTAAGGCTTTGTATAATTCCTATGTATTTCCACCATGTATGATAATACAATAGTGTGGGGTTTTTAGCTGAGGCTTTCCCCAAAGTATTTTCATGTGTATTGTGCCATTCATTCTCCTTCTTCTGGTTATATTGTTTAGCTCGATCTTTCAGCTTACGCAAATTGATAGTAGAAGTAGGTTATAATATTCTTCTTTGATTTATATTGCATTATCAGGTTAACCTATCATAGATTTTCTACAGGATGCAGATGTGTTAAGCATATACCCAAATTTGCAGCAGTTTTAGGATGTATTTCCTAAGGACATTATAGAGTTTCCACCTCACAGGGAGGTAGAATTTTATATTCAGTTGGTGCTAGGGGCAGCCCCAACATCAAAAGAACCTTAAAGGATGAGCACACTTGAGTTGGTTGAGTTAAAGTTGTAGTTGAAGGAAATGTTGGACAAGGGGTACATTAGGCCAAGTGTATCACCTCAGGGTGTACCAGTGTTGTTCATGAAGAAGAAAGATGGTACTCTTAGATTATGCATTGGCTATAGGCACTTGACAAAGTAATGATCAAGAACAGGTACCCTTTGCTAAGGATTGATGATTTGCTTGATCAGTTGAAGGGAGCAGTAGTGTTCTTTAAGATCGAATTGAGATAAAGATACCATCAGGTATGCATCAAGGAAGATGATACCTTGAAGATTGCATTCAGGACCAGGGATGGTAATAATTAAAATTTTCTGTTCCATTCGGTTTGACTAATGCTCCAGCTACATTTGTGTGTTTGATGAGTAGTGCGTTGCGTCCTAATCTGGACAAGTTTGTTATTGTATTCATTGATGACATACTGGTATATTCTAAGAATGAGGAAGAACACACCGAGCATTTAGCAGTAGTGTTGAGATTGCTAAGAGAGCATCAGTTATACGCTAAACTTAGCAAGTGCAGCTTCTTTCAAACAAAGGTACATTACTTGGGGCATGTTGTCTCCAAGGATGGCATAACAGTGGATCCAAAAAAGATAAGGATTATTATGTAGTGGGAAGCTCTTAAGAATGTGGATGAGGTGAGATCATTTATGGGATTGGCAGGCTACTACAGGAGGTTCATAAGGAACTTTTCATGCATTGCATATCCTATCACATCATTTCAGTGGAAAGGTAAGAAGTTTGAATGGACAAAAGAATGTGAGGCTAGTTTTGAGCAGCTTAAGCAGTTGTTGACACATGCACTAGTGCTAAAGATTGTGGATCCGGACAAGGAGTTTGTAGTGTGTGCAGATGCTTGCAAGAGAGGACTTGGTGGATTTATCATGCAAGAAGGGAAGGTAGTGTGCTATGAGTCACGAAAAATGAAGGAGTATGAGTAGAACTATCCAACGCAAGATCTTGAGCTAGTAGTGATTATACATGCATTGAAGATGTGGAGGCACTATCTTCTTGGCAGGAGGTTTACTGTAGTCTATTAGGTGTGTGTTATATTATTTCCATGACTACACCATGTGTCGGGGGCTCACAAGGAAGGCAAAAGCCCCCCTTGTACATTGCGATGGGCGCAGCAGGAGGGGAGTACCCCCTCTGCACAGGGTTTGGGGCAGCGCCTCAGGCATATTTTTTTTTTGAACCCTATATTAGTTGGCTGGACCTACCTATGATTTTGTGCATGGATTTCGCACATGGTTTTGGGCATGATGGTTTTATGTCCATGGTATTTTGTAGACTCGGTCAAGGGAACTACGGCTATCTTATAATCCAAGGTTAATGAATTAGGGTTTATGGATGCTTCGACATGTATATATATGTATTCAAACATTGAAAGGAATATAATGAAAAATCAATCTGGTAGTCCTGGTTTTGGGATCCAAGGGAAAATATCTGTGTATATCTGTTTTATGTTTTATGCTCTCACCATTGTTTATTTTCTGTTTTTAGAATTCGTATGTAGATAATTTCTGTACAGGGCTAAAACCTACATTTACATTGATGAACGATCATGGTGGGTTGAGGTATTTGCTTGATCTACCAAATCTAAATTCCAGGCAAGCTAGATGGTTGGTTACCTTAAGTGAGTTTGAATTCGAGATCAGATACATCAAAGGGAAGGAGAACTAGGTTGTAGATGCTCTTAGCAAGAAGGTACAGGTAAATCATATAACATCTATGAGCTCTTATGGGGCAAAGTTACAAGATAGGATCTTGCAGGAAGGATAGCGAGATGACAAATACATGGATATTATGCATAGGTTACAACAGAGCACGGGTATAGGTATAGGTGATCAGGATGCAGACTATCATCTCACGGCAGATGTTTTGCTGAGATTTAGAGACAGTATCTATGTATCGAATTGTAAAGAGCTCAACAAGCTTATCTTGAGGGAATTTCATTCCAAGTCATACGTGGGTCATTTAGGATATCAAAAGACATTTATGACGGTGAAGAAGTGTTATTATTAGTTGAATATGAAGAAGGAAGTGGCAGAGTTCGTGGTTAGATGTTTATATTGTCAGCAGGTCAAGGTGGAATGTAAGCATCCAGGTGGTTTACTACAGCCTATAGCGATTCCAGAATGGAAATGGGAGGTCATTTCCACGGATTTCATCACAGGTCTTCCAAGGATAGTAAAGCAGCATGATTCTCTTATGGTCATGGTTGACAAGTTGAGCAAGGTAGCTCACTTCATTCCAGTAAATACTACATACTCATCTAGTGAGGTAGAACAAGTGTTCATCAGAGAGATAATGAGACTACATGGTGTTCCAAAGAAGATTGTGTCGGAAAGGGATGCAAAGTTCACTTCCAAGTTTTGGAAGGATCTATTTGCAAGCTTGGGCACAGATTTGGCCTTCAGCACAACTTAGCAATCCGTAGACAGATGGACACAAAAACAGGGTCAACAAGATCTTAGAGGATATGTTGAGGATGTATGTGATGCACCAACAGAAGAAATGGGAGGATTATTGTTAGGCCCCTATAATACTAGTGATTCCCCCATTACTATTGTCATTGTATCCTTTATTTTTATTATTGTGCCCCTATTGTCCCCATATTGTTATTAGTATGCCCCATAGAAACCCACTATTTTTATTTTTATGCCCTTATGTTATTACTGTTATGTTGGCTTTATTATATTGTGACCCCTTAGACTCCTATATATAGAAGGGAAGTTTAGTCATTTGTATCATCTAAGAATTGTTCATTTGTGTAATGTAAAGGAGTTTTCCCCCTCGAAGAGGCTTATTTCTAAGGCGTTGATCTATCTTTTCTATCTTTTTGTGAGCTAGTTTCATAACATTTGGTATCAGAGCTTTGGATTCTAGGGTTTCGCTACTCCAAACAGATCATCGTGGAATTTTCATTATAACTTTTTTTTCTGCGATGTTTCAAAATCTACAAAAAAAACCCATTTGAGCCGAAATCGTTTTGAACTTTGGGTCTGAATGTTAGAGCTTGTTTTACTATATTTGCGGAGATATGATCTGAGCAAGTTATGGTTTTTGCAGACTCCCAAATTACATTCCAAACTGGTGACCTGGCGAAAATCGTCATAACTTTTGTTTTGAGCATTGGATTAAAATTTCATAAGAAGTTTCAGGAAGAGGATGGCTTGTAGTTTTCTGTGTATCAATTTTAGGTACTAAGGCCATAACAATGACACATGGCACGTCATACAAGTTTGCTCTACTGAACTAGTCATTAATCAAGTCACCGTGGGAGATGTGGCATAACTCTTCCTTGGAGAATCCAATCTTGATCAAACTTGCGAGTTTAGAAAGAGGATGCAAAGGGTTACCGCACGATAATATTGCAGATATTTGAGATCCGTAGTTATAGAGATACAACAGATCCAATATTGAGCTCTTACAAAGTGAAAAAAAAGGTGTGTAGTTTTTTTTTTTGCATAAGATTGATTTAAAAATTAGTTTGAAGGAATTCAAAGGGAATAGTGAATAATTATTAGCATTAATTAATGCCCCGAAGAAATAAATTGGAATCACCTAGCAAGCAACCTGAAAGCTCTAGCATGACTCGTGAAGAAGAGGAAGAAATGCAATATGATATATCAAAATTACAAGATCAAGTACAACAAATTTCACTCTCACTAAAGGTAAATGAAACCAAGATGAATGGCGTGGAAACTAATATGAATGGCATGCAAGTTAAGATGAATGGTGTGGATGCTAAGATGGATGGCATGGAAGCTAAGAATAATGGCATGGATGCTAAGATGGAAGCTAAGATGAATGGCATGGACGATAAGATGGAAGAATTGAAGATAAATTTGAATAAGTTGTTACAAGAAATGGTCACTAATGGTGAAAGGGTAGTAAAGGAAACTCATGATGATAAAAAAAGAAATGTTAATCATGATTTCATAGACTCTAATGTTGGATTGAAGACCCACAATGTTCCAAAAAACGATATGAGGAAGTTTGATGGCAAGGACACTGGAAAATGGATACTATAGATGGAGCAATTTTCCGATCTCCATAATGTGAAAAACACACAAAAGGTACGTATTGCAACTTTATATTTGGAACCAAATCAGTTTGTAAGGTATCGATGGCTTTGATCTTGTAAAAAAATTGTCACTTGGGCAATTTTACGGAAGAAATGATAACATTTGAGGATACAAAAAGCAACACCTTTTTTAGCCAATTGATAAATCTCAAACAAAAGGGTTCAATGATGGAGCACATTGAGGACTTCCAAAAATTGAACATAAGGGTAGAAGATATTCCAGAGGAGCATAGGATTGATGTTGGCATTATGATACATATGTTGTACTTGATGGCAACCCACTCATCTCAGATGATAAATTATAGTGCAGCAAAGTTATTTTCTGGTTCACGGACTTTCACGCAGAGAAAAGTTCACGCACTTTCATGTAGAAAAAAAATTCCTTTCATGAAGAGAAAAGTTCACGCACTTTCATGCAGAGAAAAGTTCCTTTCATGCAGAGAAAAGTTCCTTTCACGTAGAGAAAATTTCACGCACTTTCATGCAGAGAAAAGTTCCTTTCATGAAGAGAAAAGTTCACACACTTTCATGCAGAGAAAATTTCTCGCACTTTCATGCAGTGAAAAGCACACGCACATGGGAAATCTTATGGTTGGTTCATGGTATTAGTCCGACAGTTTTTGATGTTTTGGTCTGTGGTATTGCATCCAAAAGTGTTGATCCCAAGTATTGGGTCCATGGTATTGAATCGTTACGGTTTTTGGTCCATGCTATTGTGGAAGGCCTAAGGCTATAAAAGAGGAAGGAGATCATTTGGCAAGGCATCTTCTGGATGATTGAATATCTAATAAAGTGTTAGATCTGGAATACTGTGATTGGGTTATGGTGCAGATCTGGATCTGAATGAAGAAGGAACCTGAGCGCAAGGAGAAGGATAAGTTCTATTGATGGGTCAAAATCTTAAGGCTGGAATAGTGGTATCTCTATATGATTTTGATATGTGATATGTGGTGCACGCTTGATCTATAAATTTGATAATCTGGGTTAAATAATATCTGAATGTTTGAAAGAATGAATTTATAGATATGTACGCAGGTTTCTGAATAGTGAAGTAGCGTACATCTCTTGATTTATGCTCTAGATGCTTCTATTTATTTCTACAGTGTTCTGGGTTCAGAAGTGGGGTGTGATTACTGTTATTATGATCTGGGTACAGTCGTCAAAGAAGTGTTTATTTTTATTCAGTTTTGATTGGTGAAAAATTGATTGGTTGATGCAGAAATTCTTGATGTTTGATTGATGTTATTTGTGGATACAGTCTGAAATTTATGAAATGTGGTCCCTGGAAGGAAGAGAAGGTTGTAGTCTACTGCAGGTAGCAGCCTGCGTACTAGTACCTCAACTAGTACAAGAACTAAGGGGGTTGTAGCTCCCTTCCAGGAGAAGCTGGAAAACGAGAGAGGGTTGTAGCTCTCTGCAGGTAGCAGCCTGCATACTAGTAAAGGACTGCACCAGTATAGAAGCATTGTAAAAAAAAGTTTCTAATTGAAAAGATAGAGACATATTGCAGCAGGTGGTTTTCACCCACATTGGGTTTCCACCTTATATCTTGTGTTCTTGTGTGTGATTGTCTTCTGCTCTATTTTTCTGTTCCTGGTTACTGTTTATATGATCCTGATGCATAAATTAATGTTCAACATTTGTAGAATATTTTAAATTATAAGTTTGTATGGTATACGCGGGTTTCCTTATCTGTAGTTGCATATATACGTGGTTTGCTCTAACTGAAGTAGCGTATATGTTCTGGGTTTGAAAAAGAAAATAATTTACCAGATAATACTGATTCACCCCCCCTCTCAGTATTATTTCCAACAATTGGTATCAGAGCGGGTCCTTCAGAAGAAGCTTGATCACTTGAAGGAAGATCTATCATCATGAGCAACTACGAGAGAGAAG
>APFE030833683.1:63797-112134 GCA_000404065.3 Pinus taeda
TCAAGCAGATCTTGAAGAAGTATGGCATGGAAGATTCGAAACCAGTATGCACTCCTATGGTCACAGGATGCAACCTCAGTGCAAATGATGAATCAGCAGTAGTGCATCAAACAACCTATAGGTCCATGATTGTAAGTCTACTCTATTTAACAGGTATTCGACCAGACATCATGCATGCAGTAGGAATGGTTGGAAGATTTCAGGAAAATCCTAAGGAACCTCATCTTCAGGCAGTAAAGAGAATTTTCAAGTATCTTCAAGGAATCAAGGGGCTAGTTCCTAGTTCTGTACTACCTTTGTTTCTGTAAATTCTCCCACTTTGTTATAGACATTTTTGGGCACTACAACCCCAATCATAAATGTCCATAAATTGAGGTCTCCTAAGTCCCTAAAAGTGTTGCTTCACCATGTAAAGGAACAAGGTCAGCGGATTACATCATCTCCCAGAAGTTCTCCACAGAAAACTGCTCAGAAATGGTCAAAACTGGACCATACTGAATGCCCAGTGCAGAGGGTGTGATGCATATCACCTTCCCAGTGTAAAGGGTGCGATGCATACTGGATGACCCCTCTGTAGGGTGCGATGGCAAGAATGGACAAATGGCAGAGACAGTTTTCGAGGTGGAAGATCATAGAATCTTCCAGAAACTTCCCCTTTCACACTTGCCTCTCTGATTTTGACCAGGGATGAGTAAGAGATCATCAATCTCTAATTGGAATCAAGAACTATCAGAGAGAGGACACTAATCAAAATCCCAGAAGCTGACTCACCCCCCTACAATCATCTATATATGGATCCCTCATCACAGAGATCCAAAGGCCGGAATCTTGTATCTTGTAGAGAAGTGTTGTTGGTTTTCTGGTGTAACATCATAGTGTTGGGTGATCTAAGCTTTACTTGAGGTGAAGAAGGGATTTCTTGCTGGAGGATGATGTCGGGTCAGAACAATTGGTTGTAATCCTCTTGCTATTCTTGATATTAATAAAGCTATTCAAGTTTTCCTCCACATTCGTGTATGTTTGATTGTATATGCATTTGTGTGGTTAATACATATCTGATCCTGTGTTGTTTATGAATATAGATCTCTGTTCTTCGATAGTATTATGCTTCTTTGATTCCACGGGTGCTCTCTGAAGCTGTGTAGACAAAGAAGGAGTTGCAAAGATCTATCGAGAAGGGGAGGAACCGAGCAAGGAACCAAGCGCAAGACAAAGGTTGGTGTCCTCTGTTCCCCTCTTGTCTATTTTTCATAAAGGAAAACGAAAGTAGTTTTAACTTGTTTGTTTCTAAGATAGCTACCAGTCTTAGTGGGAATAGCAGCTCTATGTGGACACTATTCTCGGTAACACACTTCATGTAGCCCCAAACATCAATGTATTCGCATAATCTTCTTTTCACACAGTAGCATTTTAACCCAAGTGTTTAGAGACTTAACGTACTTACCTCGCGGTCCTTTGAGGAAGCGTCATTCTACCTCGCTATAGATTGAAGCATCTACCATGAACTCAGTAATGAACCCTCCTACAATTCGATCGAGCCAGTGATCAACAACATGCGCGATCTTATCCTTCGATGCTTCTAATTTGCACACCAACTCTGGTGTCCACACAATAAGACTGTCAAACTTGTACCTTCCTTGGCTATTTGCTAGATTTGTGATCCACTCATACAACTCTGTGGGGAAAGATGCGAAGAAAATTTCATGGATCTCTGTGCACAGGTAGCAATCTAACCACTCTTCTTTTGATAGTCGCAGATTCCTGTTCTCCTATGCCGCGAACTCGTGAATTCTCCTGTCCAACCAACCTTTAATTTATTTCTTAGTTGGATTCCAATGATACAACATCAGACATCTCTATGCAGATTCTGGTCCCGGCAACAAAACCATTTGTTGGTTTGCTAGGGCCTAACCCAGGTTTGGAATTAATTAGCCAAACAAATCCCTATACTACTAGCCCTTTTGGAAACAATCCACGGAGCATGGACTGAGATCTGACTCAAAGCAGTATGGGGGGATGTTGGAACCAAGTTTCTGCACCCTTGAGATGTCTGAGGGGTTGATTTAGTCCAACTATGGATCCCTTTGCGCAGGTTACTTCACGCACTTCCCTGGCCTGCAAGGTCTTCGCACCCTATTATATTTGCCTTCGTGCAACCGTTACTAGGGGCTATGAGGTTTTCGCGCTGCTGGAGCAACGATCTGCACTCCTTCCATAAGTCACACTGTGGATCTTACTTATATTCTTATTCTAGTTAGTTATCTTCGCATAAATAGATACATTGTATTATATTCACTTGCTCAGCATATTTATATAAGTTCGCGCAGTAAATAAACAGTCAACTTGCAATTCATACCCAATAATACATAAAATAGGAAAAGATACAGAGAAATATGATAAAAATTCTCTTTTATTAATTCTTCCAACGGTTACAAACTCGACCTTCCCTATGCACTCAGCTGCAGGGATCCACACACTCAGTTGCGGACTACTAGGCCTCTACGCACTCAGCTACAAAGCCTTCTCCTACTCTATGACCCAAAGACATGATTCTACCCTTCAACTCAACGCTTCTATTCCTTTGTCATCAATCCATCAAATTATTAGATGATGTCTTACACTTAGAGCCTCGTTGTATTTATACAATCCCATGGTTCGCGGACCATGGGTAGATCTCTCAAACCGACATTATATTGCAAAAATGAGGGCAAACAACCCTCTGACTCATTGACCATCTTCGCGCCCCACGCCCATAAATCGCGGAGTCTTTACAATAGACTTAGTCAAAACTTGGGCTTTAAGCCCCAAAACTTGCCTTGGGGGGATCCCACGCCCAACAAAATAAGCCTAGGTTAGGGTCCTATCAGTGCAGGCGGAACCGAAGGTGGAGTATGGCGACAGGGTCTAGCGGATAGGGACCAATCCATGGTTGTGGCACCCTCATGTGACCCAACACGTGGATAGAGTAGAGTATTTGGAGTTGGATGCGAAACATTAGGGATAAGCCTAGGTTATATGGTGCCATATGTGACCCAACGCCATAAGAGTAGGGGCTCTGATGGTGGGGGTGGGCCATTGGTCCTGACCCTCATGGGGTCATTGAACATTTAAATGAGGCAATAAAATGCACTAATTTTGGTGTCAATCTCGTCGGTGCTAGGTAAAATTATCGCCTGGCGTGCCTGGGAAAAGTGGATTCATAGGATGGATAGAAGTCCAGTGCAGTTTGTAGATTGGTTAGCAGGAAAAACTTTGAGAGTGCATAACTTCTTCAGTTTTGGGCTAATTGATCCCAACAAAAGCCTAGCTAGGGGTTTTTTATTGTTCTGAAACCATTGGATACATAATATTTACATTCTTAGCACTATAAATCCATGTAAACACAAATTTGAGCACTTAATGAAAGAGGCCCAACATTGGAAGTTGGACCAAGAGATGTAGCCCAAGAGAGGGGTGAGCTCCTTTATCATGTTTTCTGTTATGTGTTTCTAATATGGTATATTGTCTCTATTATTGTTGTTAACTAAGTTTAAAAATCATTATTTTATGTGTTTTGTAAAGTGATCCATTTCCCAAAATACATAAAATTTTACTTGCAATATTTCTATCATCTTCAAGTTTGCATTACCGATCATTCTCCCACATTTACCCAAGCTAACTGGTCCATTGGGGTAAACATGTGACGAGAGGCTACTATGATGTGGTTCAACTCCCCATGTACAGTTAAGGAAGTGAAACCCAAAAAAAAACCATTCTAACCTTCCACACATGCTACAAAACCTTTAGGTGCCAACCAACCCTTCCAAGTGACCAACCCCTGAAACAGCTTGACATTTTACTGATTTGGACCCTCAATTGATCCCATGCAACTGAGAGCTTCCAGTTACTCCCACAATAAATCATGCTAGTGGCTATGGACTTTTCAGGTAGTTCTGTGCCAGCAACCCCAGATTTTGAGCCACTTTTTTAGGCTTGGATCCAGACCTCTACCCAGAACTTAATGAAACTTTCCAAAACCATGAATGAAATAAGTACAAATACTTCCATACAAATATTAGAAAAGATCTTGACCTAACAAGGCCTAGCCATGAAAGTCATTCCATCAAACATATCATGAACATGAAATCTACATGTCATAAATACACATATGAACATAGGGATCTCATACGTATCTAAGAAACATCAAGGAGGTTAATGCCCTCTCATAGTAGCTTCAATAAAATTTGTTAGTCCATGCATTCATCAACCATTTATATATTCGTCAAACATGTCTAGAGCCATAGAAAATATACATCATATAATCAACATATAAACCATGGGAACTCAACCATAATACCATCATCGTAATCAATACACATGCTCATAGGTCACAATAGAAAATACCTCTTATTAACATATCAAAATTTCAACCAAGTCAGGGACTTCCACGCACCACCCAACCATATACTGGGTTAAACTAAATCTTTCTTTCAGCGAGTCACCCCCGTGCTATATTCCAAGCATGAATGTGGGATCTCATGGAATAAACCAAGAAAAACCAAATCAGGGATTCTAGAGGCCAACCACCTCAGCCAGTGATTCCACCTCATGGTCATACATCACTAACCATCACCAGATCAATCTCCGCCCAAGTTGTCTATTTTCTTCAATTTTCCTTAATTTTCCTTCAATTTCCTCTCTTGCAAACCTATGAGCTTTCAAATTCCTTTTCTCTTATTTTTCCACTATTTTCATAAATAAAATGCCAATTAATGCCACTTTTCCTTTCAAAAACATGTACCATTTCCTTTTCCAATTTCCTTAGCCATAATAAAATGAAAGTGACGCACACTAGGATGTTGTTCCCACCATTCAACTTGAAATATGTGTCCCATGACCTTGGTCTTAAATTATTTACATGGAAATTCAACTAGGGATGTTACATAGGGTAAGGATTGGTGCAGAGAAAGACAATTTTTCAATTGATCAAATGCCTTCTATTGTAAGTGAAACCAAAAAAACTTTGCTTTTTCTCTACCCTTGGTAACTTGACTTTAGGGCCAAGTGATATAAGAAAACCCCAACACAAATCTTTGGTAGAAATTAGCAAGGCCGAAAAAGATGCAAACCTCTGTTAAAGTTGTTAGGTCTACCAATCTTGAATGGCTTGGATCTTGGAGGTATCCACATCCACACCTTGCTCATCAATAATGTAACCTAGATATTGACCGTTTACTTGCCAAAGGAATATTTTTCAAAGTTAGCACATAGCTTGTGTTGCTACAGAGTGTGAAGGACCTACCAAATGTTATAACTCAAAAATATACCCCTTAGGGTCTAATAGAAGGGGACAACCCTTGCCAAGTCAAGGGGTCAAAAAGTGATTAATAGAAGGCTCCATAAAAGTGGATTTTGAGGCTTCTATGCTCCCTTGTTGTTCTGGTTGAGCACCATTAGGCTTAACAACACCTTTTGTAAGTGTAACTTGAGAAATAGAGGGCTAACAACTCCCCTCTACCACTAGATTGGAGCAACAAAATGCAACTTTTGCATGGACGAGGTTGATTTGGTCATGTTTAATCAGAACCTTAGATACAATCAAGAATATGTATAGGTTCAAAGTCACCAATCATGAGAAAAATATATATATAAAAAGCTCTCCATAAGTCACAAGAGGAAGAAGTGTCATAATGTCATAATTTTGCTAGAATACTTCTACAATAAGCCTTCAGAATTAGATCTTGATATCTGTGAGTGTAGGTGAGGTGGTGTCTAGGGCAGAGGCTCCAAGAAGACTCATTTATGTATCTACTTGGTATAATACAAAGTGATATAGACTTTCCCCATTTCATTTCATGGATTTTATTATTATGCACATATTTGATTTGATATTATATGCATGCTTGTGCTAACATTGATTTGCAGGGAAAATAGTGGTTGTTTTCTTGTTTGTGTACAGGATTCAGGTGGGGGAGCAGGAGTTGAGATCTTTAGGAGATCTCCGCTCAAGATGGAATCACCAAATATAGAAAGTTTCTCGTGATATAAACAATAACTTCCTCTACCTTGTGAATTTGTACTTGTGTTCTTAGGACTGTCTTCTTTGTGTCATACACATCATTCACACACCCTCCTTTTGGGCAGAACCTAGGCAAGTCTGTTGGACTCAAAGTAAACAATTAATGTAGGAGAAATTTGTCCATACTACTGAATATGCTATAAGTTCTTTGATAAACTCTTGTTGAAGATGAGGCTATCATCTATAAATACAACCATGAAAAAGTTGGTGAAATGCACAAGATGTCATCCATCAACCTCATGAAAGTTGTTGGGGGAATTCTTTAAACCAAAGGGCATGACCAACCATTCAAAAATACCTTCCTTGGACTTGAAATCAATCTTCCACACATCAGTTGGTTCTATTAGGACGTGGTGATAGCCAAACCTCAAATCAATCTTACTAAAGTACTTTTACCCCTTGACTTGGTCAAGAAGGTCGTCAATTTGGGGAATCAAGTACCTTTTCCTGACTATAATTTTGTATAGAGCCCAATAATCAATGCAAAGTCTCTAGGTCCCATCCTTATCACACACAAGTACAATTGGGATTCTGCGGGGTGAGGAACTTGGTTGGGCGTGCCCTTTTTGTAGCAGCTCTTGGATTTGCCACTTGATTTCCTCATTTTCTAGAAGAGAGAGGTGATAGATTGGCCTATTGGGTATAGGTGTGTTGGGGGTTAGATCGATTGAATGGTTGAGATAAAAGTGAAAAGGTACCCCAATGGGTGAGGAGAAGATGTCTCTGTATTCTTCCACGACCTTATCCAATTGCATCTGTTGCATGGAGGAGCCTTGTGTGGAGGCCATGGATGTGACCACGATCTTATCCTTACTTTAAGAGGAAATTAGGAAGAAGACAAAATTCCCAATCTAGGAGATGACCTTATTGTATTTCTTAACAAAGATCAAAGAAATGGAAGTAGGCAAGGCTAACTTTGGTATCATGTATAGTTGTTTGCCCAAAGTAATAATAACACTACGAGGTCTAAACTCATACACAACATGAGTTTTCACAAGTATGGTTGGCCTAACAAAACATCACAAACTTCAAGTGGAGAAACATCACACAATACCTCGTTTTTGAAAGGTTTGATGCTCCAAGGTAGGCAACATTTTTGGTTGGCGAATAGATATTTCCCTTGGTGGAGCCACCCGATGGTGTATGGTTGCAGATGTGGTGTTGTCAATAGACCCAATTGCTTAACGATCTCTGTTGATATGAGGTTCTTTTGACTCTTACTATCAACAAAGAAACATAGTGGAGCACCCTTCATCACCCACATTTGTGAGTGAAAGAAGAGCTTACCTTCCTCCAGGTCTTTAAGCTCACTTTATTGGACCTTGGTGGTGGCAATTTCTACTCTACCCCTTCTGAATTTGAACTTATAACTTCTTAAAGAAAAACACACATGATTCAGTTAAACCTACTCAATATATATATATATATATATACCACTCACTAACATTTTTTTAATGGTGAGGAAAACCTATCATAACCCAGTTGTTAAACCAACAGTGAGGACAACTATCTTTGTCTGTTATCCGCGAATGGAAACTGACTCATCACCATTATTCAAGGAAAACCACGCCACTTGGAATGACCTGTTATTGATCCGTAAAGGGGCAAACTTTTGCTCCTACTAGATACCTCTAGATCTTGGACCATTAACCTATTTCCTTATATCCAAAAAATAAACTTTTAGCCAAACAAAAACAATAACAATTTTAAAATAATTTCTAAACCACTCACTAACATTTATATAAACCAACAATAAACTTACAAATATTTATATATCAAAATATATACTACAAATATAAAAATATTATCAAATCACAACCCAAAAAATTGAATAAATAACTACTTTAAATAAACAACAAACTCCCCACAACAACCATGTTAATGTTCAAAAACACACATCTCAGATCTATAGTATCCAATTACCTAAACATATTAATATTAAAGACCCAACAACAAACATATTAATGCTCAGATGCACGGATCTCAGATCTATAACATCCAAATACCTAAGGTACTATATCTAAACAAGTGAACATTAACGCAGACTTATTAATATTTATATACTGAAATATATATTATTTAAATATAAAACATTAAAAATTCGCCAGGCATGTAGTGATGTTTAACTCAACCAATGTTACAATTAAAGGCGTTGTTACCAAGTGTGTTGGGACACTTTTTTTGGTTGGTAATAGAATTTGGTTATTTTTTAATAAATTTTATATAAGTGTTTGAATCGTATTGTTATAGTGAAAATGAATCCAGAATCATCAAAAATATTTTGAGGCATTTAAAATCTTGAAACTTGATACTGTAACACGAATTTCTTAAAATTTTCTTATTAAAAATTTAATTATTTTATTATTTTGAGGCATTTAAAATCTTAAAACTTGATCACTGTAACACGTATAATGGTGGGCCTAATGGTTAAGAGCATGTGTTTCCTCGTAAGAGGTCACAAGTTCAAAACCATAGGGGGGTGGGCCTAATGGTTAAGAGCATGTGTTTCCTCGTAAGAGGTCACAGGTTCAAAACCATAGGGGGTAGAGTATGTATACCTTCGTAGACTTAGCAATCAAATTGTTGAGTAGAGGTGGGTCCCTTGTCCCACAAACAAGAAATCGTTGCGCAGAGGTGGGTCCCTTGTCCCACAAACAAGAAATCACTATGCACAAGTGGGTCCCTTGTCCCACAAACAAGAAATCACTATGCACAAGTGGGTCCCTTGTCCCACAAACAAGGGAGTCAAAACGCTGCGCGGAAGTGGGTCCCTTGTCCCACAAGTAAGAGGGTCTCATAGTCGTGTCCTTAAAATTAGATAATAATAGTAATAATAATTAGGTGAGTCCCTTGTCTCACGAACAAGAAGTTTAAAATTAGATAATAATAGTAATAATAATTAGGTGAGTCCCTTGTCTCACGAACAAGAAGTTTCGTATGCCAATTTGATAATAAAAAATGGATCTCTTATTCCACAAACAAAAGATATAATAATTAAGTGAATCCCTTGTTCCATACACCAATTTGATGATAATAATAATAATATTAAAAAAGAGGATAAAATTAAATCCCTAAGTCTGCAAAGTCAGAGCTCTATGTTAGGTACGTCCACTTGTCATTGTCATGTCATGTCACTACAGATACAAGAGACAATAGTATGTTTCCTATGACGATGGATGATGTGGCATGTCATGGGAAAGCATACATCCATGCTC
The DNA here is from genome assembly GCA_000404065.3 of Pinus taeda. Taxonomy (NCBI): domain Eukaryota; kingdom Viridiplantae; phylum Streptophyta; class Pinopsida; order Pinales; family Pinaceae; genus Pinus; species Pinus taeda. Next base: position 73,071 of record APFE030833683.1, read on the forward strand.
ATGTGTGTATGATTATGATAAAGAGTTTGCCGATTGTTCATTCGTCATACCACGTCATCCATGTTCAAAACGTTGGATACCATGCGGGCCTGCTGCGTTCATTGTCATGCCACGTCATCCACCGTAGTATTTTTTTACCGGAACCGTGTGAGCGTGAAAATTTGGCTGCTACGTGGACAATATTTTATCCACAATTTCTTAGAAAAGGATTCACTGGATGACTCGACTCCCAAAGCTCATATGATTTTTAATTCATTTCTAAAATATGGAATTCAGGTGAAAACAACTGTTTCTTTATTATTTGAAGATTACCCACAAAAATAGACTTGCCTCATCCACATCTTAAAGATTGGCCACAACAATGAGATTTGCCTTATCCATAATGTTAAGATTGGCCACAATTGGAAAAATGTCTTCAATGTAAAGAGGAAAAAGAACAAGAACTAATAATATGATCTTTGACTCAACTTTAATTTAGTTAAAAGAATAAAAAATATGTTGAGGCTATAAATTTGTGGAAGAGATGCATACTCCATCAGTAGGATACCATGATCTTGTGGTTCATGGAAGATGATGTTATTGTAGAATAGTTTTTTTATGTAACATTAAGTTTATTCATTAGTAGTAGTCCTTTGCTATTTGTAGTTTCAATAATAAGAGTGAAAGGGTTTTGAAGCATCTCTTAAAATCCAAAGGAATTATATGCATGGATGACTTAATTTCTATAACAATTGAAGACTTGTTAGGATAGAACTAACATGTAATGGTAGACGCATATAACAACATTTGGTTTCCATTAATCAAAAGTGGAAATGCAAAGTCAACTCAATAGCATTTAAGCCTCGAAGGTTGCATAAATAGTGCATAACACTTCACAAGGCATTCCACTAGCCAATAATTTAAGTTATGGAATTCAACAACCTATATATTGATATAATTATTTAGCTTACCACTTTTGGCATTGTTGTCGAGGGAGTGGTAAAATATTCAAGGAAGAAACTTTATTGAGTTGGTACTCCACTACAAGGTTAGAATGAACATGAATTCTTGAGTGTTTCCCTATGTAGTGGTTTTATTTCTACATTTAGTAGTTTTCTTTTTAAAAAATCCATGCATTAGTAGAGACAAGTAGTAGGACCATTTTCTCCAAAACTAAATAACCCCATTCTAGGTAAAGCAAAGAGTAGTGGGTAAGAACATGGGATAATTCTTGAGACAAATGGAAAAAATTAAGAGATAAATTCTAGAAATATATTTTAGACAAATCATTGAAGAAAGAGAGTCATCCTAGGTAGAGGAAGGAGTGAAAAGGAGCTAAAATAATTTGAATCCTTTTCATTTTCCTCTTTAGGAATTCTTCCTTTATTCACAATGAAAAAGGAAAGAGTGAAAAGGAAACTAGAAGTGTTTAAGTTTCCCATCCTAGAATCTAATAAATAAGTAACAATTGAAAATAGAAACCTAGTATTCCTTCCTTACTTCCATGGGAGGGTTATAAAGGATCTTGACTCTTTCCTCTTTGACTTTGAAGTCCTTTGTAGAACCTAGGATTACAACAAGGATGCTCAAAAGTTCAAACAATCTCCTTCAATTCTAAAGGAAGCAACACTTTGATAGTTCATGGGCCTTAATGTAAATAGTATCCACACTTGAGAGTAGATGATAAAAAATTTCACCAAGTATTGAAACTATTGTAAAATAACGGACAAAAAAGATCAAATATTCTAGATGAATTAGGGAAAGGATGATTCCTTGGAGGACTATGCTGAGAGGTTTCACTTCAAATATAGGAGGTCTACCAGCTACAATAATAGACGAAAGTTCCCTTAAAATAATACTCCTAAGAGAAGAAAGAGATGTATGGATAGAAGAGTAAATATAATAGTAGGAAGATACATCTCCAAGTTCTCTTATGATGAGATAAGGGATACTTTCAAGACTTATTCAAGAGTTGTTATAAGAAAGGAATTTTTTTTAATGGGAGCTATTCCACAACCCATGAGACCAACAACTGTATTGACCAAAATGAACTAAAAACTTGTTAGAAGAAATGATGTCATGCATTCATTAGAAATGTAATTTGATACACTGCAAACCAAGAAGATACAGGGGGAGGTAGAGAAGGACTTATCATTGTTTAGTCCAAGATGTACCAAGAAACATGCTTGTCATGAATTTTCATTGAATAATGTGAAAATATGTAGCATCTCAAAGAATATCATTACACAAGCCAATGCCTCAATTGTTTGGCTTAAAGGTGTTGTGTGAAGGAGCTTAAGAGAACGTAAATCAAGTATGCTCATCAACCATAGAATGAAAGAAACATCTCAACAAATCTCCCAAGACATGCCTTATGAATATCCCCAACATTTCAATTTTTCATTGAGTAATTAATTAAATCCTTGTATATTGGTATTATATCCATATTCAACCTTAACCAGACCAAATCCTATCTCCATAGCGATGGCACTATATAAACCCTCGAGGAAAATAACTAACATTCTTTAACTAATAGAAACTTAGTGGAATACTACTCAATATCCCTGGAGACTTCAACAAGGGTGGCCACCACTCCAACAAGAATCGTTGCTAGAAACTCCTCAAAAAACAAAATCCCTCCTCAAAGATAGCCACCATTTCTTACCCAACCTACAACAAATTCGAACATTAATAAGTTGGCTTAATTAGTATTTGATAGTGAGATAATTACACAGCCTACATACTTTGTGGAACCCATTGACTATAATGAGCTTCAACTTCATTTAGGGAATATGGTGAAAAAATTTGCTTCACCCATAAACATTCAAATAGGTGAAGAAGAGTACCTACAAAATTCACCCCAAATTCCTCAAGAGAAAAAAAAAAAAAATTCCTTAGCAAGAACAAGAACAACATAAAAACATTTCACATTTTCCAAAAATATTAGAGTGAATTAGGAAAAATCCTCAACAATAGTTTTCCTTTGAAGAGAACTTAGAAATATGCATGACAAAATCCATTTAATCCAAGAAATCAAGATTGTTCCTATCTACAACAAGATTTTCAGGGAATTTTTATTAAAGAAACCAAGGAGAAAAAAAATATCCTTAGATAATTCATATCATAGGTCAACTTGTTGATATCATGCCAACAAATATCCTTACTTCCAAATACTTTGTTTTGGGCAACCCTATAGTGAACATATATATAACCAACTAGTTAATACAAAACAATTTGATTGAGTTAGGGTGTTGTATGGAATTGATTTCTATCACTAGGTTTAGGATTCCCAAGTGAGTGAGATGTAATCTCATAGTAAATAGTTGACATAGGACTATCTTATTTCTCCATGATGTGAAAATGATTTGTTTTCCAAACTTGAAGGTGATAGGAAAATTTGCAAGTAATTTTTTTATGTATTTTAGGCAATGGGTCACTTTGCAAAAGCACATAAAACAATGATTTTAAAACTTAGTTAACAACATAAAACATAGACAAATATACCAGCTTTGAATGTTGGGCATCTTTCATTAAGTGCTCAAATTTTTGTTTACATGGATTTATAGTGCTCAAAATGTAAGAATAATGTATCAAATGGCTCCAGAACAGTAAAAAAACCCCAAGATGGACTCTTATTAGGCTCAATTTGGCCAAAAAATGAAGAAGTTATGCTCTAGAGAAGTTTTTCTGTTAACTGCTCTACAAAATGGAGTCCTCTGCTAACTGTTCTATGAATTCTGCAATTCCAGGGACCGTTAAGCGTCATTTTCGCCCAATGCCGGCGAGATTCCCACCAATTTGGTTGCAATTGTTTGGATCATCTAAATGTACAATGACACCTTTTGGTGGAAAATTATGGGAACATGGGATCATGTGTCGAGGGTTGGGGCTAACCGCCCCCGTTGGCATAGCCCCTAGTATTTTGGGTCATGGTTCCACTGCATCATAAGTCCCAAGGCTAACCCCCAATCTTTGCACCTATCCGCTAGTGCTCCGCTATGAGCTGCCTCTGGTCACATTATATGGTTACACTTTGGGCTAGAGCTAAGCCCCGAGCCCTTGGTCGCTTCACCCATGGTCTTGTGGGTTGCGTAGTGACCAGGGGCTAGGGGCTTAGCCCCGACCCCTTTCCCCAACATCAATCCGCCAAAAAATTAAATATGCATTCACTGCAATGACTATTAAGTACCAACCACGACCTATTGGTAAGGCCTTTGGCTTGTGTGCATGAGATCTCCCATTTGAATCCTGTAGAGGCTATTTCGGCCCTTAACCAAAATTTTGCACAATAACAGGGTGCTACTCAGTCAAGATGTGAAGAAGTAGCATGTATCCAACCACGAGCAAACACTCTTCTTCCATCCACAACCTTAAATGGTCTTCCTACAAAATGTTCAACCATGAAATATTCCTATTAACGCTTAACCCACTATCTCAACAACCTAATTCATTCTTATATCTCCTTTGAGAACTAATTTAGCCTGGTTGTACTTATGTTTGACACGATGCTTAACATATTTGACAAGAGGGTCTTCATCTTCCCCCTTTGATTACCTCACTAATAACCTCACCCACAACCTGAGACTTCTACTTTTCCTTCCCAACACCCTCAATCATATCGTGCCATGTCATCCCTAGATCCAAAATCCTACCTACGACTAAAAAAATCCAAAAGAGTTAGCTAGTAAAAATGCTTCGAGAAAGTAAGCCTACTAGGAGAGTTAACCTCCTCCATCTCTATTAATACCTAATGTAGTGGACAATCTTATCTTTGGAGATTGACCTTATGAGTGGACACCTTATCACCTAACTCCTTTGAATTAACCTTTACTGCAATTTTAGTGCCTTTATCATCTTGTACCACTATGCCCATACATTACTAGATCTATAAATCTACCAAAACATAAGAGGAACCTTCGCAATTAAGTCATCTAATGTAGCAACCCTAGCCTTATCCACAAGCTTGATGAAACTTTGTACTTGACTAGAGATTAGGACATGTGAAAATAGTTAGACCACCTCCAATGAGTCATCCATGTAGTTAACTTCATTTCCTTGTCCATCAGCACATTAACCTACCTCCAAACCATTTCTACTGCAAAGACATAGCCAAAACCTCCATCCAATAAAACCCTCATAAATCCAATTATAAAAGAACTTTTACGGATCCATAAAGCTCATGCAAAATCGTGTTACATATATACTCTTACATGTCATCAAATTTGTATTTATAAATGTATATTCCTTATTCAAAATTAATTTAGTATTTTTAAACTAATGAAACTTTCATAATTTCATAGAATTAAAGAATCCAAAAAATAATAAAGTGATTCAAATGTAATTTGAACATATTTTTCAATATTTAAAAAAATATTGAAATGATTGATATTACTGTAAACTTAGTTCTAAAATTTAGCATTATTAAAAATATTTTAAAATCATAAATTAATAAAATATTTGAAAAAGTAATTACTTTTCACTTAAATGTTAATTAAGAGAAAATAGTCCAAACTAATAAAATAAAAATAGGGAATGTTTGGCTAAGAATATATGTCAAGTTTTTGAAATAGTTCTCGAAGATGCACGTGGATTTGTCATCATTCAATGTATGAGCATATTGAGGTCAGTCTTTGAAGGGCAAAATATTTAATTTAAGCCGATTTATAATAATAATAATATCTATTTTTAAGGTCACAGCCAAGCCAGACACCAAATTGGTGTATGAGACCCCCTTGTTTGTGGGACAAGGGACCCACCTCCGCGCAGCGATTTGACTGCTAAGTCTACCAAGGCATACATACTCTACCCCCCTCTGGTTTTGAACCCGTGACCTCTTAGGAGGAAACATGCTCTTAACCATTAGGCCTACTCAAACTGTATTATATTATATAATCTTTTTAATTTATGTTAGAGGAAAACTTTGCAAATAAATATTGTATCTATGTTGTATATTTCATTGCGAACATTTTAATAAAATAATATCTGAAATGAAACTCTATATGTATGCAATTAAAATAGATAAATAAATATATATGATTTTCTTATTATATATATATATATTCCTTTTATGAATGAGTAAAAAGGAATATTTATTCAGATGCATTATGTTTGGTTTAATAGTGCCAGCTAACCCCTCATTGTTTACGTGCATTCACACTTCATTATTTATTTTGTTTATTTCCCTCCTTTAATAAGTGGTGCAGGTATCTAGTATATTAGGAATACACCAATCTAAAATAAGTTAATAGGGTTGGTTTATATATATATATATATATATATACATTTTAATAATTATTTATTTTTCTACATAGCTAAGAATATAAAAATATATTGATTAATAATATTTATATTTATAATCCCCGGATGCGGGTGTGCGAATGTGATATCTGTACGGGGGCGGGCTTTCCACTGGGCAAGTGGCGGCCCAGGCCCGCCACCTGTACACAGCCTTTAACTCCTTGCCTTAACTATCCCTCCAGGCGCTTCGTCCACTGCATTTGAGCCGCTTCGATCAGCCCTCCTCACGCGCGGTCTGCAACTTCACCTTCCGGGAAGACAATGAATGCCTCTGGTTCGCACATGGCACGCTGCAGGTCCTCTCCATATAATGACAGTGGCATAGGAAAGGTAATGTATAGTTCGCGGATTGTTCTGGTTTGCATTTGGTTCTGGACTTCTGTGTTGTGGCAGGCTCAGAGAGACAAGCGCTGCCAAGGAACAAGCCGGCTCCCGGCTTTTCCCTCCCTAGTTTCTGTGCTAGTCTGCAACTGCTGGTGGCTTGCTGTCACTCCTCGGCCCGCCATCATTCCCTGGCCTTCCAACATCCCGTGGTCTGCTAGCCAGTCTGCCCAGGTCTGTAGTGGTGTTTTTCTCCTGCATTTACCTGTGCCTCCTGCAGCCCTTTGGCCTTTCCGTGCCTCTGAGCCTCTTGTTAACCCGTTGCACAATTCTCAGTCCATTCCTCATCACCCCGGTCTGCAATGCCTAAGGAAAGGTTTCGCGCCAGTTGCCGTCGTGGGGGGTCTCAGGGAGGGGCAAGAGGTCGAGCCCCCGTCCCTCGTTCCTCTGACTCGCTGTCGGACGATGCTAACAGTGTTCGTCGCCGACGCGGAAGAAGACCAGGGTAAGCTCAAGCCCCCGCTTGCCATCACAGCTTCCATCCCACTACACGATTCAGCTTCCCCTGCCTTCTGGACTCCGACACTTACTATGTGTCCGTTAAAATTGAGAAATGTGAGCATGAGGTTCGTGTGTCATCGGCAGAGGAACACAGGCCTTCGGCCCCATTACTGGATCAACCATCCTCGTCTCCTGCACAGAGGGTCTGTCCGGCAATTCTTCCCCCAGCTCCAGAGCAGGGTCAGCGCAATATTGCAGAGGCATCAGCGGGAGCCGTGGCCGGTCCAAGCGCTCCTGCAGAAGACGATGCGCCTCACACAGACTCAAGCGAGCCGAACCCGTATGCTTGCAGAGTGGTGGAAGAGGTGCCATCTACCTCTGTGGACGACTGAACCAGTTCTCAGGGCAACCGGGCGAAGGGTATGGCAATGTATTTTGTTCTTCTGTTGGGTCATGATATGCGTCTTTCTGTATGCTCTCACTGTTTGTAAGGTTGTTGCTCTGCCCAGTCCTCGGCAGCACAACCATAGTTCTTATGTTATGTTTCGATATGCAACGTCAATGGCGGAATATAGAGTCAGTGAATATGCTTTTTGAGTCAGTCTTGGGGTTCTGGGTTCTAGTTAAAAAGTCTGTACTTCGAAATATGTATGGGTTTCAAGGTCTTTTTCCCTCACTGTCTGAGTTTTGTAACAGCAGGCAAGTCTCCCAATCCTGGGGTAGGACAAATGCCTGGCTGGATAAGGACATCAATGCTGCAAAATCCATCTCTGTAGGATGGTGATATCCGAGGCTCGCCTCGTTGTAAGTTTTTGAAATTTTGTACCATAATAGAATTAGTCTAATTTACAAAAAAATATAAAAAATATTTATATTTATAATAAATATATAAATTAATTAATAGAGATGATATATATATATATATATATATATATATATTTCTTCGGTTTTCTTATAAAAGTTAAATAAAAGTATTTTTAAAAAGAGATTTCAGCGTAAATTATATTTAGAAAACCTTTGTTGACGCGTTTCGAACCAATTAGTGTGGTTCATCGTAACTTGTCCTGATGATGAACCACACTAGTTGGTTCGAAACGTGTCAACAAAAGTTTTCTAAATGTGATTTACACTTAAATCTCTTCTTAAAAATATTATGGATCACAGAAGCCTCAATTCAATAAAAGTATTTTATTTCAGTTTTTTTATAAAAGCTAAATAAAAGTATTTTATTTAGGTCTTTTTATAAAAGATATATATATATATATATATATGTTTGTTTTTTTAATAAATGTTATGATGGGATGAGATCTTGGGGTAAGCCCAAAATCCCAATTCCATTAAAAACTCGAACCTGGGCCTGTGGGTTATGGCCCACTAAGCCTAAACGAAAGCATTTTAAAACATAGATATTGTTTATGCGGACCTTTATTAACATTGAATCGTCCTTATTAAAACAACGTTCCATACATATGGTTGCACCTCCAATCTGATCTTATTTATTTTCTCCTCTATCTCCAAGCTCTTCAAACTCAGGCTCATGGCTCGGAAATTCTGTCTTATACTGATATTCAGGATGTTTAGGTACTGGACCTTCTCCTCTTTCGAGCTCTCTTTGAGAATGTGGATCCTTTCCATCTATCCTTTCAAAAAGTACAACACGACCACCACGATCACCCGTAGCCAAATGCTCGCCACTCTTATCAAACTTAATTGCCGAGATGATATCAACCTCTTGAATCTCTTCTCCCGCCGCTCGTTCGCCGAAAACCTGCGAGGACTTCCACTCGAGGGAAGCTCCTCCTCCTCCCCCGCCCGAGATCATCACTGCTGATACTCAACAGAGAATGACTAATTATGATTAGTATTGTTGGGCAGTGGTGTCGGCGTATTGCTATCCGCGACCCCTGGTCACATGGAAGCAGATTTCTGCAATGGTTCTCTGGATAAATAAGCCTCTCATGATGCTGATGGTGGCTCCGATCACCAGTCACAGGGTTGGGCCATGTAGTTCGAGATGCAGGGTCACAACTACATACAATTCGTTACAACCTAATTTCATTTTATTCATTGAACACATAAATCCAATCTCACGCAAACTCAATACTGGACATACAGTAAAATCAAAGGCTGTGTTGACACGCAAAACACTCACAATACGGAAACACAAGCGCACACAATTAACACTGAACATACTTTTATATATTTACGGAACAGTTACAAAATTAAGGCATTTCAGCCTTAAAACGAGCTCACACTCAGCTACATCTTGCCACTCACAAATTACCTCCCAGAACAGATATATCTCTACACTTCTATCGTATTACATTTATATAAGAATTTTAGGAAGGATCAATCATATTCTCTGCTGATTTTCTCCACAAAAGCTTCATAATGCATGCACGCTTTAGATCTGCTTTATCCGCTTTAAATCTATTTTTCTACTTTAAATTGGCTTTAATTCTATTTTGCTTCCATGGCTTGCGTTCGCTTGCTTTGGTGCTGGTTGCTCCCGCATCATGTTATAATGAAATGTATATGTAAACTAAATAAATATATAATATTTGTTACATTTTTTTTATAATGTTGTAATTTAAATTTATTAAAAAAATGTTTTTTTTTTTTCACTTTAAAATAAAATGCTATCATTTATTTAGGAGTTAATAAATAGGGACACAAGGTGATGGTTTGTGATTTCATTTGGGAAGTGGAGGTGGTGGGGCATTCCAAGCACGAGGTTGAGGAGCCAAATTTCATGCAATTAGCTTTCTGGATTATCTTTGGCATGGTGAATTCTTGGGTCAATTATTTGTTGGGCCTATGCTCTATAGGATAGTTTTCATGTCTACTGTTGGAGAAGTGGGGGGAGGAAGGTGTCTTGAATGTCTATAGTGTGGTGAATTTATGGGTTAATTTTGTCCCTAGTTTGTGCTCTGTGAGGTGGTTTTCTGATGCAGGAGCATCAAGAACATCCTCATTTGTAAATCTGGGATAAAGAGGGGGTGTGATAATTTTAGTATTTTGTTGTTTTAATAGGAAAATAAAGTTTATGTAAATATTCTTTCTAAATAAAAGGATATGAGAGAATAGATTAGGAAAAAGAATTGGGATAGACCTTCTATGTTTTTTTAGGATAAGAGTGGGAAAAAGCTTCAAGCTTTTTATCTTTATGTAAAGAGAAAAAGCCTGTTTTTTCCTAGGAGATAAGGAGAAGATCTATTTGTACATATCCTTTATTATTTTAAATAAAGGGGCAGCTGAGCTCTCAGGATAAGGAGAAAGAGAGCGATTGAGAGCAGGCTTTGTAAGCCTTTAGAAATTTGTAAAAGGCCAATGAACGAAATTCAGGCCAAAGTAGGAGGTTTTATGTAAGTAATATGTATTTGAATACAATATTTGATTTTCTGCCATCATGTCATTATTAAATTTGTGTGGGACTGTTTGCCAAGCTCAGAGAGGAGAGGCGATGCCAGTGTTAATTTGAAACTCTTTCTCTCATGGGAAAAAACTGTGAATTATTGTAGAAATCGCTGTAAAAAGTTGGGACAAAATCCCGTAACTTCATATGAGTGCAACCGTGTGTAATTGATAGCGATAACCTGTGTATTAATGCTTGCTAGCGCTGTTGAAATTGATGGAATAACATAGCCTGTGCGTAAGACAGTTGGGGCATTTTGTTGTTGAATTTCATGCATATATATGTAATTTTCTGAGCATTAAGGCAACATAGGGACTGTTCTATTCCGATACATAGGTATAGGCGTCCATCATTAGTTCTTTACATGTTCCAATACAGTGGTAATCCTCAGCGATTAAAGAAGGGAATAGAATCACATCTCTTCAAATAAAGATAAGACAACGCTTTAAGTTATTAGGATGCATTCTGTGTATGGGCGAGACTGAGGTAATGGACATGCAATAAAAACTGTGTTAGTCTTGGTTAGAACTATGAATTGGCAGAATCGCGGTTTTTTTTCTCTTATTGTATGAACAGTGGAACTGTATTAGTGGGTTTGAATTGAAATACCGTGAATTCATTAACCGTGGACTAGAATTGTGTATAAGTGTTGGCGCGTACAGGAATTAAGTTCCAGGGCCGGTTATGGCTATAATTGCCGCATGCTCTGTCGATAAGATTTAGGACAGGTTGTGGAGTGATCTTGTGTTGCATAACAGCTGTGCGCATATCAATTATGTTGCATTGATTTATATGGCTGCGGTTTTGTTTAAGTCTTTCAGTTAATAGATGTGTGTATATGTTATATTGCATACAGTTGCGGTGCGTATAATTTACATCGACATCAACCATATAAAGTGCAGTTAGGTGGTTTCTGGTCGTGGATATCCATAGAATGGCAGTTTTGTTGAATATGTGTTGCGGATTTATTCAATAATATTGAGCCGAGCACAGCTAGAATGACTATTTGTTTTGGTAATTGGAAGTCAATAGGAAGATCCTAGGTAATGGCAGGTCCGCCCTGCATCATTTTCATATCTAGTGCTGGAGAAGTGGTGGGAGGAGGGTGCCTCTATCAACAAGAGAGGAATTTGGTGGTGGAATCTTAGTTCTGGCTGGTTGAGATAGGGTGTGGTAAGAGAAAGTAGGTCTTCTCAACCTAGTGCTAAGTCAAGGAGGAATTTTTAGCAGTGAAATTCATACCATAGGATAAGGGTCTCGTATCTCTAATGCAATCATGTGAACTAGTGGATGACGTTTGAATTCGACGATGAAGGTTGGTGTTGGCGTTGAACTTGGTGTGTGGGCACTAGTTTGCTCGCATTGCTTTCTTATATGTTATTTGTTTGTCTTAGAAATTCTCCTAGTTGTAGTAGTCATGTTAGTGTCAGCCCGTCCTCTACTGTAGGGTATACATTTAAGTTGGGTCTTGGGCCTGGTATGGTTTGGGTTGAGTCTCGGATTTCTAGAATTTTTGTGGGTAAGGGCATGTTGGCCACCCAACATACTCCCTTCTCACTTTTTATAATGAAATGGGCCCCTTCTATGATTTTCTTGTTGTTTTCAGTTTTGATACCTTTCTTTGAACTAAAATGACGATTATGGTTTTGAAGCAGAAATCTTATTCTAGACTTTGACATGGTTTTCTTTTCATTGGCATATGATTTGATAATGATGTTTAGAGAACTAGAAGGCACATCTTAAATCTTATTGATAGTGGTTGATGGTTATTCTTGTTGTATAGAGAATGCTTCTTCATTTTTGTGAAGTTATATATATCTCATATATTTTGAGCAACTTCATAATGCTATAGGCTTATTCAATCAAGCCTACATGTGAACATTATGTTTTCATTGTGTTCTTACGCATTTCCTTGCCTTGACTATAGGTTAAAATTACACTCAAGTTCATGGTGTTTATGTACTATTATATAGTTTATGGATTATGAATGATTTGGTTGTTTTCGAACCTTGTTATGACATATAACGTATGTGCTTATATTTTACAATGGTTCATACTCCTTGATGTGTAAAATGTTTTGACTCCATGACCTTATAATGTCACTTGGCACTATTAAACTTTGCAATCTATATTTCAGTGGTTGTTGCTATAGTTTAGACACAGGGAATTGAACAATATATCCTATGGTTATGTACATAATCAAACTATGATAAGGAAATGTCTCGATATATCGTGCAATGTGTTAATACATGACAGTAATGGGTACATCCAATGGGATTTGGTGCAAATAAATTATGTATTTTCTGCTATGACATAGACTAGCTTATCCAAGTTTTCAAAGATAGGCTTCAACACCTGGTTATGTCGTTCATAATTGTCATGTATCAAATTTTTTGGTTACGGTACTGCTATGGAGTGTTACCATTATTGTTTGATACATCTGGTACTTCACACCAGTTACTCAATTCACAACCTAGGGTTGCATTTTCGCATTCCATGCATTTCACTTTCCTATTTTTGCCTTGCATACCACCCTATAATGGTTAGGGTTTGAAACTATTGTCTGACTCATTTTACCGCCTTTACAAGTGAAACCACAAATGAGTCTTATCATATATTCAGTGATGCCTCCTTTGGTTTTAATGGAGATAATTGGGGGTGAAATTATTGAATCCTATGAGGAATATAGTAACTATGTTTTAGGAAGTTGGTTGGTGGGGTTTTGTTCAATGCTTCTAGGGTTTTAACGATGAAGTGGTTAAGGCTTTCACCTCCACCTTTTATGGCAGAAATTTGATGGTTGGTGATGTAGAGATGTGGGTTGACATAGACTTCAATATTGAAGCAGCTCATCTCCCCACAGAAGGCAAGAAGTGGTAAAAAAATTATCCAACACATAGCGTGTCGTGGTGAAATTTTCTAGCCTCTAAAAACTATGTGTATAATGTTAAAGGGTATGCCAATTAGATTTCTTAAAACCAAATGGAAAGATTCATTATATTTTTTTTGGCGCTTTATCCCTTGTGAAGATAGATATGGGTTTTTCTTTATGTATGACATACGCTTGTCAATGGTATTTCTAGGTTTCAAGCTTAATCTCTCGTTCTATTTATAGAAGAGCCTTGCCAATATGGCTAAGGCATACCAAGTTGAACGCAAGAATCCCAAGTGGTCTCTTTTTCACCACGATTTGATTTGCATTTGGGTAAAACACTACTTGGTCAAGATTGGTGATTCCTAGGATGTGTTCCTTCTCCACAATGGATTTGACAAACACCACATTACCAAATAGCAGTAAGTTACCCACAGGGTTTCAACCAATCTTCAACCAGTCAATCCGGCTCCATCTGACTCTCACTGTATTAATGATTTCAACCCTGATGAGTCGTGCCATTATGGTGGGTTAGAATTATCTAATGGTGCTAGGTTTAAAACCCATGAAACGGTGTTTATTCATATTACATGAAGTATGACAAGGAAATATGAGTTTCCCCATGTTGAATTAAAAATTGAATTTAGGGATAATGCCGAACTAGATTTTTCGAACCATAACCTTCATTCTGAACCTGCACAAGAAAATGAACTTAGTGAGCCAGACCCTCGATCTCGAGTGAAGAGTAAACAACTAGAATGAAATATATCCAGAGCAAGGCGTAATAGGGGTAAAAATGTCTTTGTTAAAGAAGTCTATGTTGATCTAGATGTTGATCTGGAATCTCCTTTTGAGCCTCTGCTAAAGAATAATAAGCCTCAGTCAAGTGATAACTTTGGTTTCGTTGGTAATGGTAATTACACTAAGGATGGAGACATTAACTCTGATAAACATCCTTAGAGAAAAACTAACCCTAATAATTCAATACATGACATGTATTGGCATCAATGATATCTAGTTATGGTACCTCGTATGGAACACCATATTAACCATCTCATACAATAAAATAATCAACTCAGAATGCTTAATCAACTTAGGAATAATCAAAATGATCATAAGTCTTCAAGGTCTGAGAAGAAAGTGTTGTCAATGGACACACACATAATCGTTAAATCACCTAATGTCAAACTGGTCATTACACTAGATTCAATGATCCAAATTTTGCTAAATAAATATTTTGTTAATTGTTTATTTTTTAGGAACAAATATTTTGAAGGTATGTATTATATTTGATTCAGTTTTCTAATTATAAAGGTCGCTTCAGAATCAAAGATTTTGTAGCAACCTTATTTTGATAATAAATGGTTATTATTAATACCACTTCCTTAACTTTTAAACATGTTATTCTCATTCGCAGGATATTGGTCTCGATTTGCATGAAATATGTTTCTAAGGATATGATGTAGTTATTCCAAATCTTGCATGGAGACCATGTTAGTTAATCATGTTAATTTCTTCTAAATAGTTGTGATTTGACTGGGAGGTCATGACAATGAATTATATTTTTGAAAATATTGTTTCAATTTTGAAGTTTTAGTTTAGATTATTGTTGGGCTTATCATCATGTATATAAACCCTTCGTTTTGAGAGTAAAGGGAGAGGGGGAATAATGGAAATTTTTGTGGTGACTATGGAACTTATTAGGCTCTAATATTTGTAAGTGTTTTGGTTTGAACTACTTCGACTGGTTAAGGCTTATATATATGATATTTTGATTTCCATGGTTGCTTTGATATACATCTTCTAAATTTTCTAGAACTTTTCTTCTGACATATTATGAAGAAACAACATTGCTTTTTCTATGACTTTGATCTATGAATAAACAACGAGATCATCACATTTTTCCCTTTAATGTGTTAGTGCTTATATATATATTATATAATATATATATATATAATATATATATATATATATATATATAATATATATAATATATTCCAATACCTATGTCTTAAAGGATAATGATGATCTATACATTGCTTGAGTTTGAGTCTCCATGAAATATTTTTGGGGATTTGGATTGTTCGGGTATGTTGTTTGCACATGAACAAGACTAATACCTACACTGTAACTATTTTTGCATTTTTATTATCTTTAAACGCTTGTTTATTGAACTAGTTCAAGTTTTAAAGTGTTAAAGGATTAATTGTATCATAGGAATTGTTGTGGTTATTTAGTTTTCTTGCCTTGACTGAGAATAATGTTAGATAGTTTTAGTCATCTGCATTTATAATTTTTCTTGATGCATAATACGAAAACAAGTTCAGATTATTTTGTGTTTGTTTAAAATAATGGAAGGTTGCACTATTGTACTTCTATGTCTTTTGCATATCGCATTAAGAGTTATTGATAATTTAAATTATAATTTTCATTTATAATTTAAATTAATTTATGTAATTAGTATATAGAATACACAACATAACACAAACTGACATCATATTTAACCAGTTACACTGGTTTTCTGGTTCTTTTCTTTTTGTATTATATTTCATGTACAACTTGTGTGACTATTTATTTTATATTAATGTCTAATTACTAAGTATTGTATCGTATTTTACTAATTATTCAATTTGTAGATTAGGTATATTAATGTAGAATAGTATATTTAGTTTCATGTATATATAACATTAGATAATCTTAGGATTCCGCAAGCTCTTTTCTTCACCAGAGGAAGAAATCCAAAGGCCAACAGAGCCTTTAAACCCATTGGGAGTGGCTATTTAAACTACTTGGGATATCTAAAGAGCCTCAGTTCATATCACATCCCCTTTGTTGATAAATGTTCCAAAATTTCATGTCAACAAGGCCTTCTGATGTTGAGTCTATGGCAAGGGCGGTGTCATTCTTGCACTCTCTAACATTCACACAAGTTGGTGTAATTTACATACATCGGGTATTTTGTGGTGGTGGGATTTGGATGTTGTTTTTCTTATATACTTGATAGTGGTGAGAGCCTTAGAATGAAATTGTAGCCCCAAAGGGTTTGAAAACAGGCCTCACAAATCTGGTTTTGAGTATTATATGTCTTGTGAATGCATAGAGATCATGTCAATCTCTCCTCCAGTTTAGCGTCAGATTGGGTTGGTATCTTGTTGTTTTTCTGGTCGTGGTCGGTTTAGTTTTTTTTAAGTGTTACCCCCTCTTGTTAGCCATGCCACCAAGACAATGGATGTGTTGCATAAAGTGTGGCGGTGGAAACATCCCACCAAGTCAACAAGGTGCCTACATTTTTGCTCGTAACTCTACAACAACGTACTTCAATGTAGTCCCTCCTAAGACTAGGAGAGAAATTGAGATGTTGGAGACTTGGTAAAGAGGGGAGAGACAATCCCACTTTGATTTAGAAATAATAGATGAGGTACCTTGCTGGGTGGCAAACCCTAGTCATACCAAGGGATGGAAAAAGCAATATCTCAATTCTATAGCTATTCACGAGAAAATGAATACCCTTCTTGGTATTTTCTTGAAAGACAAACAAGTTGAATGCTAAAATGCCTTTGCTACATTACAAGATATGAAGAGGAAGCTATGGAATCAACGCTTCACTCTGGACAAGTTGGACTCAAGATTGGCTCATGTTGAAGGTTGCCTCCTCTATGAGTCTGATAATGCTTCTCCGCCTAGATCAAGTGCTAGGGTTCTTGTCCCCGTCTCTTCATCTAATTGCTGACGGTTTCTATGTTTGTTGGTTGTCGTTGGTTGTAGGTTTTGTTGTGTAATAATGTACCAATGAGTCTGGGTTTTGGTATCGATTGTTCCGTTCAAGGATATTGTATGATTTTGTAATCTAGGGATTCGAGTTATGTAATATGGGTCTAATAGAATATATGAAAACCAAGCTTCTCCAGGAGCCAATAGAGTGTTCCCTTGTGATCAGGTCTTATTAGAATGTTTCAAATATGTAATTCCTAAGATTTTTTGATAATATAAAATATTTTAATTTACCAAAAAAAATATTATCATAATAAAATATTTTTCATATATATATATATATATATAAATATATATATTGTTTTGTATCCCAGAGGAACCCAATAGCCTACCTGACACGTAACTATTAGAAAACCTCTGGGGGTCTACGGTCTGTCCTCCTCTTCATAAATCGGGCCACAACCGAGGGGATTTGAACCTTGGATCTCTCAATTTTCACAGATTTCACGTTACTTTGATCACCAATTGAGTTGCACCCTTGGGAAAAAATATTTTTCATACTTATCACAATTTAACATATTTTTTATTTATAAATATCATTTATATCAATTAAATATATATCTTTTCAAAAACAGCCTCATCAACATATACTTATATATATTTTTAAAAGTAGATAGGCTCATCATGTATTATTATAGTTATGACTTTAAATGTCATTATATGATAATTTAATAATGATAAGTGATTTTATTAGTCCCTGACTACAAGGACTATATTAATTGATTTTTAGTGCTCAATTAATCAACGCAAAACCAATAAAACTTTATTGTTTTGAAGCAAAGTTTCAAACAAATCATATATTTCTAGCCTCTGCATTTCACTTTTACCCTATATTTTAACTTTTGAGATCTTATTTAACTTGTGCTTGAGGAAAAGACCCACATTATATTAAGTTATAATGTATATTTCACTCACAAGTTTTGCCCAAAAAATTAATCCTAGCATTACTTTGTAAACATTAAATGTTTACCATGTCCATGCATAATACATTGCATAACACACTTGCTCAAACTTGTTATGGAACCACACTTGCCATGTGCATCATCATGCATACGGAAATAAATAGTTATCAAACAATTGGTTAAGGGAAAATCATGAGCTCCTTTAGGATACAAAAACAAATGAGAATGGATTTAAAAGGGTTTGTGCAAATCTCACCATAGAAAACATTAGACAAACCACCACGGTGAATTTCTGAAGCTTAGTGGCTTTGTATGCCATCCTGAATCGACTAATCACACTCAGGTTTGTAATTCTTTGAATCAATGGTATTGTCTCGAATAATGTCCACTTGTATTGTCTCGAATAATGTCCACTTGTATTGTCTCGATACTCTGACTATTTCTTTCAATTTGATACTTTGGATGTTTCTTTCAATATGATACATTGGATGTTTCTTTCAATCCTCTTGCATTAGGCTCTGTAGCGTAGGTATCAAGCTTTGTAGTCTGTATTTTTTTTGTAAAGAATACAAATAAGAATATTTAGAATTTTATTTACAAATATAATTGGAATTTGTCATAACTAATGCTTTGAGGTTGGGAATAGGTGTACAAGAAAAACAAGTTATCAGTTTGCTTGATTTACAGAAACAAACCATACACCAAACATTACAAGTAAAAAGAAGAATTAAAAATATGATATTGTTCTTCATATATGCAAGTATAATATCATTATTTTAATAGAAACAAGTTATATAAATTCAATTTCCAAAAAAAAAATGATAGATTATAAAGATTCATTCTAAATTAGATTCGTTCAAAATTGGGAAGTTATTACTTTTACATTGCTTTTGGTCTTTATTTTTATACATCATTTTAGCTATAATTGACAATATGAAAAAGAAACTTGGGTTTATACAAGTTTATAATAGAATAGTAGAAGATATCATATAATTTCTTAATAGATTTTTAGCGTGAAAGACATAGCTAATAGAAGCATACTTGTAATATATAAGTCAAAGAAATTGCCACACCAAGAAGGAGCTAGATTAATAGGGAGGTAGATTCTCTCTGAATGTAGATAAAACCTACGATCAAAACCATGAATGGAGAAAAGTTGAATCTCCATATCAAAGAAATAAACAATAAATCCAACTGCAACCATAACACGAACAAATTTCAAGGTCAAAGTAATCACAACAATTGTAAGAAAATGATTGTATCTTCTCCTTGTCTATTTTATTTTTAACTAGAGATATTTTTGTACTTGCCACAATACAAATAGTGATTGAAAAAACATATATCTTTGGGCATATAAACGAGTTATCAGTTCTCAAGTGAGAGGTAATCATGTGCATAAGCAAACCAAAAACACCATGCTACATAGCATGTAATTCTTCATTCTCTAAAAGATTACCTGACTTGTTAGGAAATAACTAATAATAACACACAACCCTAGCCTAGTAAGCACAATATCATATGCACTTATAGCTACATCAGTTGCATCTACCACTACAATTCCAATATCTTCCTTTTTCAAGGCTGGAGCATCATTAACACCATCTCTTGTCATTCCACAGATATGCTTATTTTTATGTAGTTGTCTCACTATCTCATCTTTGTATTATGTTTGTAGAGAGAAATTCAACCCATGACATGTAAGAAGCATAGTACTTATTTGTATTGAATGAGAAATGATAATTGCAGGTTGTTCTTCCGATTTTTTGTTGTTCCCCTTCCATGGTTGTTCCCCTTTTGTTTCTTGTTATGTCTAAGCCGCGAGGTGGATTTGTCAATGGGTCCCTGGTTGAGACACCTTTCTTGGTGTTTCCGTGGTGAGATATTCCAAAAATCTTATTCTCCATTCACAATGGTTAAAATCAACCATGGTTTGTGTGAGCAAGCCATAGATTAGAAGCCTTAAAGTGGCTTAAGGCATGTTGGCTAGGTGGCAAAGCGGAAAATGGAACATAGCAATAACAGATGAGGTACCTTGCTGGGTGACAAACCCTAGTCATACCAGGGGATGGAAAAAGCAATATCTCAATTCTATAGCTCTTCACTAGAAAATGAAGAACCTTCTTGGTCTTTTCTTGAAAGACAAGCAAGTTGAATGCTAAAATGTCTTTGCTACATTACAAGATATGAAGAGGAAGCTATGGAATCAACGCTTCACTCTGGACAAGTTGGACTCAAGATTGGCTCATGTTGAAGGTCACCTCCTCTGTGAGTCTGATAATGCTTCTCCGCCTAGATCAAGTGCTAGGGTTCTTTTCCCCATCTCTTCATCTAATCACTGATGGTTTCTATCTCTGTTGGTTGTAGTTGGTTGTAGGTTTTGTGGTGTAATAGTGTACCAATGAATCTGGGTTTTGGTATCGATTGTTCTATTCAAGGATATTGTATGAATTTTGTAATCTAGGGATTTGAATTATGTAATATGGGTCTAATAGAATATATGAAAACCAAGCTTCTCCAGGAGCCAATAGAGTGTTCCCTTGTGATCAGGTCGTATTAGACCATTTCAGATATGTAATTCCTAAGATTTTTTTATTATATAAAAATATTTTAATTTACCAAAAAAATTATCATAAAAAAATATTTTTCAATATATATATATATAATATATATAATATATATATATTTGTATCCCAGAGGAACCCAATAGCCTGCCCAACACGTAACTACTAGAAAACCTCTGGGGGTCTACGGTTTGTCCTCCTCTTCATAAATCGGGCCACAACCGAGGGGATTTGAACCTTGGAGCTCTCAATTTTCACAAATTTCATGTTACTTTGATCACCAATTGAGTTGCACCCTTGGGAAAAAATATTTTTCATGTTTATCACAATTTAACATATTCTCTATCTATAAATATCATTTATATCAATCAAATATATATCTTTTCAAAAGCAGCCTCATCAACATATACTTATATATATTTTTAAAAGTAGATAAGTTCATCATGTATTATTATAGTTATGACTTTAAATGTCATTATATGATAATTTAATAAAGATAAGTGATTTTATTAGTTCGTGACTACATGGACTATAGTAATTGATTTTTAGTGCTCAATTAATTCAACACAAAAACCAATAAAACTTTATTGTTTTGAAACAAAGTTTCAAACAAATCATATATTTCTAGCCTCTGCATTTCACTTTTACCCTATACTTTAACTTTTGAGATCTTATTTGACCTGTTCGTGAGGAAAAGACCCACATTATTTTAAGTTATAATGTATATTTCACTCACAATTTTTGCCCATAAAAGTAATCCTAGCATTACTTTGTAAACATTAAATGTTTACCATGTCCATGCATAATACATTGCATAACACACTTGCTCAAACTTGCTATGGAACCACACTTGCCATGTGCATCATCATGCATATGAAAATAAATAGTTATCAAACAATTAGTTAAGGGAAAATCATGAGCTCCTTAGAGGATACAAAAAAAAATGAGAATGGATTTAAAAGGGTTTGTGCAAAGCTCACCATAGAAAACATTAGGCAAACCACCACGGTGAATTTCTGAAGCTTGGCGGCTTTGTATGTCATCCTGAATCGACTAATCACCCTCAGGTTTGTAATTCTTTGAATCGATGGTATTGTCTCGAATAATTTCCACTTGTATTGTCTCGATACTCTGATTGTTTCTTTCAATTTGATACTTTGGATGTTTCTTTCAATATGATACACTGGATGTTTCTTTCAATCCTCTTGCATTAGGCTCTGTAGCGCAGGTATCAAGCTCTGTATTTTGTATTTTTTTTTGTAAAGAATACAAATAAGAATATTTAGAATTTTATTTACAAATATAATTGAATTTGTCATAACTAATGCTTTGAGGTTGGGAATAGGTGTACAAGAAAAACAAGTCCTCAGTTTGCATTGATTTACAGAAACGCAATATAAGGCGTCAATTTACACCAAACATTACAAGTAAAAAGAAGAATAAAAAATATGATATTGTTCTTCATATATGCAAGTCTAATATCATTATTTTAATAGAAACAAGTTATATAAATTCAATTTCCAAAAAAAAATATAGATTATAAAGATTCATTCTAAATTAGATTTGTTCAAAATTGGGAAGTTATTACTTTTACATTGCTTTTGATCTTTATTTTTATACATCATTTTAGCTATAATTGACAATATGAAAAAGAAACTTGGGTTTATACAAGTTAGAATAGTAGAAGATATCATATAATTTTTTAATAGATTTTCAGCATAAAAAACATACCTAATAGAAGCATACTTGTAATATATAAGTCAAAGAAATTGCCACACCAACAAGGAGCTAGATTAATAGGGAGGTAGATTCTCTCTGAACGTAGATAAAACCTACGATAAAAACCATGAGTGGAGAAAAAGTTGAATCTCCATATCAAAGAAATAAACAATAAATCCAAGTGCAACCATAACACGAACAAAATTTCAAGGTCAAAGTAATCACAACAATTATAAGAAAACGATTGTATCTTCTTGTCTATTTTATTTTTAACTAGAGATATTTTTGTACTTACCACAATACAAATAGTGATTGAAAAAACATATATCTTTGGGCATATAGATGAGTTATTAGTTCTCAGGTGAGAGGTAATCATGTGCATAAGCAAACCAAAAACACCATGCTACATATCGTGTAATTCTTCATTCTCTAAAAGATTACTTGACTTGTTAGGAAATAACTAATAATAACACACAACCTAGCCTAGTAAGCACAATATCATATGCACTTATAGCTACATCAGTTGCATCTACCACTACAATTCCAATATCTTCCTTTTTCAAGGCTGGAGCATCATTAACACCATCTCTTGTCATTCCACAGATATGCTTATTTTTATGTAGTCGTCTCACTATCTCATATTTGTATTATGTTTGTAGAGAGAAATTCAACCCATGACATGTAAGAAGCAAAGTACTTATTTGTATTGAATGAGAAATGATAATTGCAGGTTGTTCTTCCGATTTTTTGTTGTTCCCCTTCCATGGTTGTTCCCCTTTCGGTTCTTGTTATGTCTAAGCCGCAAGGTGGATTTGTCAATGGGTCCCTGGTTGAGACACCTTTCTTGGCGTTTCCGTGGTGAGATATTCCAAAAATCTTATTCTCCATTCACAATGGTTAAAATCAACCATGGTTTGTGAGCAAGCCATAGATTAGAAGCCTTAAAGTGGCTTAAGGCATGTTGGCTAGGTGGCAAAGCAGAAAATGGAACATAACAAGTTGATTCCAGTGATCAATCATTATTTCCAATAACTTTCCCTTAGTAAGACAAGTAACCCTATCTGCCCTAAGGACGTGTTTTATCTTAATGTGATAGTTAGTCAATGTATTGGGTAGACTCAAGCTAGAGGGAGCACATGGGTTACATGCAAGACTAACATGCCTCCTCAAATGTTTATTCGCTTTATATATATATATTAATATATAATATATATATATATATATATATATATATATATATATATATATAATATATATATATATATATATATAATAAAGTCATGAGGTGCATATGAATTCTAAGATATATTTCTTGATGCTACAGAGAAATTTTGAGATATCTTTCTTGATTTTTCTAGGATGATTATCGATATGTCAATGTTGATGGAGTTTTGTCATGCAATTGTGCTCTTTTTCTTCTATATAGGGAACATTCTAATTAGGATACAATACCACTGCAAAGAATGAAAACACCATTTGAAATGTTGTGGGGATTGCAAATGAAGAGATGAAGCAAGTTTCAGGATGAAAATGACCAATGTAAGTTCATAATTCTTTAGTTCTTTGGTTTCTAAAGAAGATCTGCTTCTTGTAACTTAGGTTTTTTAATTAGGTCTCATTTTTGTAATTTAGGTTCTTCATTAGGTCTGCTTCTTGTTTATTACATAAACAATGTTAGGTGCTCTTCGTTCGGATTAATGGCATCTGTCATCAATATATATGATACACATTTATGACAATTGTATGTTTGGTTGATGGTTGTGTCCCTGACTCAGGTGAGAGTTGTTGCCTGATATGACCTAGTTTTATCCTCTATGATTTTAGATTTGTTTATTGGTCTAATTTAAGAGTCTTGGATAAAAGTTGTAAATTTTGGTTGAACAATAGATTGATCCATGCAAATCAAGTAAATCAAGTAGCCAATTCTATGTGAGTGTCAAATTTCCCGATGTGGTGATAGTGGTCACTGTTGCAAATCTTACCCTACAATAAATCTCACCAACTCACCTCAAATTTCACTCATCCAATGCTACTCTTATGACAATATCGAATGAGACGTGTGCAACTAATATATGAGGCTTCACCAACATATCTTTATTAAAACAACAACAAGATATTATGCATATAGGAAGCTTATTTGGCTTTTAAAGTCGAGCATAACTTGTATGTCATACACGCAAGATGTGGTTGTGAAATGTAGAATAGATCTTGCATGTAAGCTTTGAACTGTTTAGATATATTTTTCACTTTCATGTTATGGTGAAATTTGTATAGTTCACTTCCAACGTAATGACAAGAAATTCATAATCCTTTGCAAGCACTCCAAGCAATGAGACAAGTATATGTCAATGATGAACTATTAGAAACTTCTTCCATAAAACAAAATTTGAAAAGAGAATGACTAGGTTTCTCAACAAATTGGGATTAGTATAATAGTTTACTTTCAAATATGGACAAGGTTTCCTAAACATAATACTCTATTAGATGGAATCAATAGGATTACATTATTTCATGCTTTAATCACAAAGGTATACAAAATATAATGTTGAACCCGGCCTCTGTTAGGAATGTTTTATATTCTTTCCACGACTAGTCACACGTGTGGAAGGGGTCACAAGGGGGCGGGGCGGGGGGGAGGGAATCCCCCCCTCTTCGTTGTGTCGGGTACAGCAAGGGGTCACAAGGAGGTGAAAAACCCCCCCGCCCTATTAGGGAGCAATAGCCCCCCTACACAGGGTTTGGGGCAGCACCCTAGGATTTTTTTCTGTATATGTTGACATAAGGATTGGGGGCAGACCTAAAGATAATGGGCGAACCTACCTATGGTTTTGTGCATGGGTTTTGCACATGGTTTTGGGCATGATGGTTTTCTACCCATGGCATTTTTTAGATCCGATCAAGAGAACTACGATTATGTTCTAATCCAGGGTTAATGGATTGGTATTTATGAATGTTTCGGCGTGTATATATATGTATTGTAACATTGAAAAGAACATAATGAAAAATCAATCTGGTAGTCCCGGTTTTGGGATCCAAGGGAAAATCTTTGTGTATATTTGTCTTATGTTCTCGCCATTTTATATTTACGTTTTAAGAATTCATTTGCAGATATTTTCTGTACAGGGTTACAACCTACATTCTCTTGTCAAACATTATTACATAGCTATTTACAATACATTAGAATGTTGAACTATCATTGTTGCCAATGTCAATAGCATTGCCACTGGTACTTGAACCCCACAGTGATATTTGATATGATATTTGATTGGAATTTGACTTATGGGTAGCTTCATGGCACGAGTGTTGGAATTGGACTGGAATTGGAATTAGACAAATGGATGGTTGGCATGTTGAACCCCCTATAAGAATTTATCATTCCATGGAAAAAATCGAGCTTATTGAATTTTATTCTCTTTCACCCAAGACAATGTCATTATATGCAACAAATAACTCAATTTAGATCTATGGTGATCAGTCCACTAAATCACTATTTATGTATATAAATCAAAAAAATTGTATATATAAAAAGAATATCCCATTGAACATAAATACCTACCTATTATATTAACAAAATTATATTAACAAAATTACTAACCAGCAAAATTAAATCACAGAAAAGAGCCCCATCCCATTTTAATAATAGATGTCTTATCTTCCTGACTTAACTGGTGGCGACCATAGATACCGATATACTTGAATACAACTACAAAGAAATATTGAACTAATAACGATATAATCTAAACTACTTATATGTGGAAAACGATCTACATAAATCTCTGGACAATAGCACAATGTAATTAGAGAAAGTAAAGTTGTAATGTGCTTCATTAAATTATGTGATTGCACAAAGAAATCGCAAGGAAGAGACCTATTTTAGTAGTAGTAAAATCCTTATCTTCATGACTACACGGATGGCAACCATAGATACATAGATATTTGAATACACTCACAACTAAGTATCAAACTAATAACGATATAATACAAACTACTTCTAGGTGGCAAACGATCGACATAAATTATCACAATGTAATTAGAGAAAGTATAATTGCAATATGTTTCATTAAATGGTGTGACTGCACAGAGAAAAGTTTCATGTAATAAGCGCTGGAGACAGTATACTAAATTTAATATACTAGTTACTTTGATGTTCTTTTTTTTTAAACATCGAACAAATAACTACAATTTCTATGGACTGGAGGGTAAATTACCAACTAGATTGGTTCGTGTGGCTCAAAATAAAACTAAACCAATCATCAGATTACATCATCATCGTGTAATATGAGAATCTTTTCTTCAAAAACTTGTTATCATGCAACTCTCTTTGTTTATATATAAAGATATTAATGTCTACTAAATCTTAAATAATAATAGTTAGGGATATAAATAATCTCAAAAATGGATGTGGATTATCCTCATAACAAGAATTAAAATAATGTGTTTCTTTAAAGGTATACTTTAAGCTTTCAATTTCTTTATGATGATAGTGGAGGATAGGTAAAGAATTATTATATTTCATTTTTACAAATGAGAATAAATGGTTTTTATAGGAGTTGTTTTTAGTGTGATTTTTTGGATTTTTGACGGAATCCCGTGCAAAAAATTGAGGTGGAATCTTCATTTCTGTTATTTAAACTAGTTCTTTTACTGTATATATGGATTCCGACCCTTGAAAAATCCCTATGGCACTTTGATTGTGCAGGGTTTACCCATCAAACTTGTGATTTCAATAAATTTCTGCCAGATTTTAGAGAAATTAAACCAGAAAAACCCACTGGAAAAGCTTCCAAATATCTCACTAGAGGCAACTCAATTTTTATATAATATGAAAATTAATTAATTAATTAAAATATATTTTTTTAGATTCTGAAAAATTAAATTAATATACAATAAGTTTATCAATTTTATATTTTTTATATAAGAATTTATTTATGATAAATTATTACATATGGTATACCTAATTTGTTTATTATTTATTTTATAAATAAATTATTAATATTAATTGACAATCTTTTTTTGGTAAAATTGGCAGGACTATATTTTCATCATGTCCAATATATCACCTTAATCTGGGAATGGAATTGAATCGGTCACTTCACATCAAGGAGTGTCTTAATAGAACAATCTATCCAAGACCCCGTGGACTAATTGATAGTATTTTATTGTGCTAAGAAAAACATTTTTGTATTTTACAATTGAAAATGAGAAAAGGGTGTAAATTGAGGAAATAAAGTTGTTTTTTTAATCATAATAGGATTTCTATGTAGTAAGTTACATAGGATAGATTCACATCATTCAGCGAAATTCAACACTTCTCTACAAGTGCAACAAAAGTTGCATTTCTCTATGAGTGCAACAAAAAGCTTTACATAGGTTGTGGACCTACATGTGGCATGCCTAACATAAAATCCTAAAACATAGAAAACTAGAAAAAAGCTTTACATAGGTTCCAAGTGGACCTACATGTGGCATGCCTAACATAAGATCCTAAAACATAGAAAACTAGAAAATTCATTCATTGTTGATAGGTAAGGGAAGTTCAAATTCCCTCTTGCAACTCAAGTTGAATTTGGAGAGCATTGTTCTTTCTATCTCCATTGGATCAACCACTTTATGGATTATTTTTTCTTCTTTTAATGCTACCTAAAAAGAGTTCTTTTTATCTTTACTAATGGAAATCATAGTCAAAAAATTGATATGACAGACAAAAACTATGCACTCCACACTAGTGCATTAAATGTTGTATATGTCAAAATATATGTTGAGATATACAACATTTAAATCCAATAATGTATGTCCCAAGCTATATAGTTTTTAATGCACTACTGCAATGTACCTATTGTTCATTGATATGATATTTAAGTGTGAAATCTTGGAATCTTTTACATTCCATTTCCAAGGTGTGTAATCATTGCTTTGGTTGGCCAAAGACATCATGATATTGTCTACTTGAGGAGATTAAAATTTCTCATACTCTATAACTTTGGAAGAGAGAGCAATCATAGCACTCATTCCATCCTAGATCAATTCTTCATGACAACACACTACCTTGCAAAGTTCATGAATCTTTGCTCAATCTATAACTAAGAAATTTAATTCAACTTCCGTAAGGATTAACCAAATGCTTCTTGGCTCAACAAATAGGTTAATTGAGTGTGAGAAAAGCTTGCTAGCATCTATATGAAATTCATTGAAATGAACTTTGGATACTTGATAAGATAACCTATAATACCAATTGAAAAAACCCCAAATTTATCACCATCACAATACAGATTTGAGACCAGATTTGACCGTGAGCTAGTGTTACTTTCATAACTTGTTACTGCTTCCTTACATAAATGAGCTTGGAGAAGGCTTGTTGGATCAAAATCAATCTTTGGTATTGCGAGAATAAACTAGCTTGGAAGTTCATTCCCCTTAATTACACTAGATC
Organism: Pinus taeda; assembly: GCA_000404065.3. Lineage (NCBI taxonomy): Eukaryota > Viridiplantae > Streptophyta > Pinopsida > Pinales > Pinaceae > Pinus > Pinus taeda. Next base: position 101,839 of record APFE030833683.1, read on the forward strand.
TAAAAGTGCTAAGGATTAAATTCTTTAAAGGTGAAAAATAAAGCATAACCAATCCAAAAGGAAAGGAAAAATTGAAGTTATAGTGTTGCAAAGAGAATTGAAATTAAGCTTTGGTAACAAAAAATGAGCCATTTTTGTGTTCATTTCCCTCGAAATCACCAATTCCAAGAGCACTAAGGGTTTCCTTAGAGCTAAAAAAAATAGAACATAATCATTCCAAAAGATAGAGAAAATATTGTACATACATTTCCCCTATGCAATTAGAACAAAGCTTGAAGGTCGTATAAATGTTTATAAAATCCTCAAGGTTGTAAACAAAATTCAAAGACATAGAAACAAGAGATCCTTGTGGATATTTAAAAACCAAAGGGCACAACCAATTCCTAGGATACAAAAAGAGGTGACAACCAATACATACCTTCCAAATGCAAAATTAAGCAACGTAGAGGTTTTGAACAACGCTCTAAACTTGAAACTCACCACTCAACTCTGAGATCATCAACCATGATAGGCCTCTATGAATTCCACTCCACAAAGGCACAAGAGATTGGGCAAATGTAATATCCAAATAAAAGTACATGAGATTGGGCAAATGTAATATACAAATAAAAGTAGAAGGGAACCTATGAACCAAGCCAGACTACCAGCAATTGGAGTCTAGGATAAGCAACATAAAACACCGTGAAATTTGGCCCTCAAAGCCTGTGTTGTCCCATATTTGGTATATCGAAGTTAGGAGGGTATTCATGCCACAAAGTGGGTCTGAATTCACATGGTAGACTATAGGGTATACATCCCTTTGGTACCTTTCCCAATGTTTAGCCAATGTGCTAGAATGAAATGCATCATTCCAAATTTATTAAGAGTTAAATTCCACCACATACAAGATTTAGGGGATGCTTCTATAGTTATAGGCCACATTCTTAACAAAGTGCCCAAGTTTAACTCAACTCTTTTTTTCACCTAGGAATCAACCTCCTCATTCATATCCTACTTTATATGGAAATAAGAGATTTTATCAAAGAATGTGCTTTATTGTCTAATTCTAGATATGATGGATTTTAACTAGACGATTTTAGGAGCACAATGACCAATCAATGCTCAAATTATTATAACCATGGAGTCCTCAAAGACTAAAAGGAAATTTATGTTAGCTTCTTTAGCCAAGGACATGCCACATAAATTGACATATGTCTCTACCAACTTGTTAGATATTACCCAAGCCCCAAGCAAATGAGAATATTGAGATTCCTACATGATTAAGTAGACTTCTTCCACTACTTCCATCCCTCACCTAAGCGAATAATGTTAATAAATTAAAACAAAAACAACAGAAAAAAGACCTCAAAATTTTAAGTCTAATAAATTTGTACTTCATAATAATTCTCAAATTTTAATAAATTTATGTTAAAGATAAATGTATACTATCATCAATTTCAGGAATGAAAAATTAATGAAGCACATATCCATTTTTTAAAATTTTATATTTAATTACTTATAATTTTAACAAATATATATATTTAAAATGTATTTATATATCGTAAATAAAATTAAAATACTAAAACCGTTTGTTTTTGTTTAGTTAATACTGTGTTTTTTTTGGCATAAGAAATTAACATCTAGAAATATATAATAAGAATGACAGTGTGCCCCTTCGTGGACCACCAACATAACATGATTTTCCTTAAATAAAAAGTGATGAATCAATTAACAATTATGAATACCAACATAACATAATTTTCCTTAAATAAAAATGCTTAGTCAACTTATGAATAATAATCAGTGATCATTATCTCCACTAAATTAAATTATAGTAAATTTTTTCTCTACTTAAAAAAACCAAATAAAAATATAACAATATTAAAATAATTAATAATAATAATAAAATAACATATTTACTCAAAATAATATATATATATATATATATATATATATTATATATATATATATATATTATATATATTATATAAAAATTAAAATAAGGATAAATTAAAATAAATAACAATATTTAAAATTCATAAATGAATGAAGCTGAAGCATTCAATGATGTGCAATCACAATAACAGATATTTGTTATTACACTCCAGTAAAATAGGAGATGCTTAATCCTAAAGAAGTTAAATGCTATACAATCACAATGGCAGAGATATTTGTTCTGTTGTTAGACCATGTAAAGTCACACTGAAAGCGATGTCTGCTATTTCCATCCTCTTTTTATATATATATAAAAAAAGACTCGACTGTTTACACCATTTCGCTGTCCTTATCTCTATGTATTAATTAGGATGAATTTACGTTAATAAAATGGTAGTTAAAATCCTTTTTCCTTTCTGGGTATAGGTATCAATCTCCTCATGTTAAAGCCCTTTCCACTGGGTGGAAGGATTACTTCCTCAAGCCCTTTCCACTGGGTACAAGGATTATTTCCTCAAGCCCTTTCCATTTGGGCATAAGGATTATTTCCTCATATAAGAGTATTGGGGATGGTCATCTAGAATTTGAGAAAAATTATGGACAAACCCAGAAAATTTATCCATGGTCAAAACGTTTACACCATTTCTGATCCTTCTCCTGTGCTGATGAATTTTATACCAGTAGATATAAAGCCTCTATCCTTCCAGGTATGGAGATAATCTCCAGGTGTAAGTGTACTCAGGGTAGTCATGTCGTGGTTAAGCAATATTATGTTATTTAACGTAGAAACTCGGAAAATTTGAAGATTATCTTTGATTATATGGTTTTCCTTCAACCCGTCAGATACAGTCCAAGCCAATCCGAGTATCAGTACTAGTAGCCATTTTTCTAATTAAAGTGAGAACAACAACTCCACGGCGTTCACAGGGTCAGTTGCAGAGAATTTCAGGCCTGAGGACATATACTTAAGTTAGAGATGTAGTCAGAATTCATATGACAAGAATAATTGAATTCAGTTAATCAAAAGAAAGAAAACAGAAAACTTGTTGTGATCACAACATTACCAAAATTAATTATCAAAAATAAGGTTCGTGTAATGTGATCCAGTTGTGTGCATCGCACACCCAATATTCATTGATTGAACACCCAATATTCATTGATTGATTGAGCTGTAAGAGTCAGTAAAAGACACCCATTAAAACTTAGAAAACAGGAAAATCCATATTCATATATAAGTTTCTGCTGCAGATATACAGTTTATAATACAAAACCAAAAGGAATGATAATTAGTAGCAAATTAGTTAATTACATTGTAATGTGTTAGACAGTTAATCTCAAACCTGACTTCTTCGCAAGCTGCCAATACTGGTCTGTTTGAACTCTGGTCATTTATAGAACCCCCCACACACAAAATTTCACATGAGACAGCATGCTTGAAGGTTGATTAGCCATGCTTTTTGCAGTCAATCCGCAAGCTTTCTTCCCTTTTTTTTCTGGCTCAGATAGGTTGCTTTTCACCCATATCTGAGGTCAAGAGATATGGGTTTTGATAGCCTGTACTAACACCAATATCATAATACTCATCAGATCATTAGCATCTCCTAATAATAATTTTCTAGCAGCACCACAGATATATCTATGAAATAGACACTCTCCAGACTTCATCACTCTCCAACAAAATATGACATAAGCTCTCACAGATCAAGCCTCAGACAGAGATTTTGCTTTTGTTTTCTGGGTATCAGCTGCAGAGACGAACAGTACATGCCACAGCTTGGGCCCAAACTTTCAATCGTTCCTTCACTTCTTGGGGATGGTCTCCTGAAAAATAAATATACAGAGAGCCTATTTAGAAATATATATAATATCAGCATATAACCTCCAATTGAAGATTTGGCTACACCCAAAGATTTAGATAGGCAAAGCAAAGAACAAGCAAACTATGCAATAAACATATAACAAAGTCCTAGTTAACTACAAGTCTGGAACTCAGATCTTAACTTTACATGTATATTTCATGGACATGTTTATTGCATGTACCCACTTGAAGAAAAAGTTTAATTACTGACCTGGGCTGGAGATTTTCCAATTGGCAATAGGAGATTGTGCATAGCCCTCGTTGTTTGGAGAATCCATATTATCAAGAGTAGACACAGGAGAGGATTTCTGATGGTGGTCATCTTGAAACTGCTGGCCTATTGCATAACATAACTCCAAGGCTGGCAAGGTATTTGAGAGCTCAGGCATTTCTTCATAGTTGAAACCAAATCCCAGATCTAGACACCCTTTCAACTCATCTAAGTCCACGTTTGTAAGCTTTCTAACTCTGGGAGTACTAGAAGTACGTCTCAAAGTTGAATAAGGAGAATCAGCTCTAGCCTCTTCGCTGGCTGAGTCAGAAGCTGTCTTAGAGGACTGAAAATCGCTGAAATAATTGTTATCGCAAGACAATTCCTCTGATAGAGCTTGATCTCTTTTCCTTTCCCAAGCCTTCTCACGCCAGTCTTCTCTACTAGACCTGTATAGGCTTCTTCTGCTTCTACTTTTCTTAAATTGACTGAAATCTCTGCACTGATCTGCATCTCCATAGACTATATCGATTGGCTTGCTGAGAGGCTTATTTAGATCAGAGAGTGGGGACTTGTAGTTGTACCCTGAGATAACAGATGCCCCAATAGCATTACAGGCATTGGAGGATTTCTTACGTGACCCATTCAGATTCCTCCTCCTCAAAAGCCTGCTAGCATTACTCACAACCTCATTAGAATCAGACACACTTTTGAAACACTCCAATTTATCACCCACACCTTCTTCTGCATCATCTGTCATATTCCCATAGCTAAGTTCTTCATGGCCATAATCATCATCATCATCAGAGAAGAAACCAGTCAAGTCCACAGAAATATCATCAGTACTACTGGTAATTCTATTGGTCAGCGAAAGCAAGGACATATTTTCCTCCACTTCATTCAGTTCCAGATCTTCCTCAACATAAAATGAATCCCTCTCTTCAAGTGAGTTTCTCAAAGCAGAATCCATCATCAGAAAATGAATCTTTCTTTCTTTTTCTTTCACCTTATGATACTACTGCACAATATTGCAGTCCACTAACCTCAAACTCCCTCAAACCCTGAATTCTAGATGCAAAATTTCAGCTCTCCATACACTGCAAAATCTTTAGTTTCGTAGTAATCCAAATTATCTCAAAGATTTATATAGTACCCAAACTTCTAGAACTTGCAGTACAAGGCCTCAAAAACCTCAAACCCCAACCTTACACCCTTTTCACATACACCACAGAAACAAACACTCTGATCTGCCAGTGCCAAGTTCCAGAGAAAACCAGAGTGACCACCAGAAAGGCATCTGAAAGCAATTTAAAGCGCGTGAGGCTGAGTCCTGGACCCCAGTCACTCCATTCATCCATCAATAATCTACTTTTCGTACAAAAACTGATAGACACATACCAATCAACAGTGAAAACAAAAAAAAAAACCAAATTGCAATTTTTACCTCACACAGTAAGGACGTATAAATACAACTGATGACTCTGACCAATTATGCACAACTGGAAATACAGCAAGTAGCTCCTCTTACGTATCCCATTTCTCCTCTTCCTCCTGTCACAAACAAACAACAGAGAAAACAAAAAAAGAGAAAAACAATTGACAGCCACTACCGCCAAAATATATAAAACCTATCAACCCAATTCACCTAATATTAATATATAATTCAGACCTAATATATAAAATTCATAAACCCTAAAATTGATTCGACCCTAATTGATTCGAAATTCACAAAAATACAGCTTTTCGGGGAACGGAAAATCATCGGGCTTTCACCGTATTCGAGGAACTTTGGGGTTTCCTAATTAAGTTAGGTTTTCAGGGGAGACATCATTAATTCAATGTTAAACTCAATTTTTTTCTTTATATTTTTTATTGCAGTTGTTTATAATGAGATTTTTTGGAAGTTTTTTCAGTGGGTTTTTTCGGTCAAAATCTGGCAGCAATTTATTCGAATCACAAGTTTGATAGCTAGTTTATGCACAATCAAAGCGAGCCAGGGGTTTTTCAGGGTGCTGAATCCAAACAACAAATCAAGATTTAACCTCAATTTCTTCGCCGGATTCCGTCACCGGAATCTCCAAAAAGTCGCATTATAGACAACTCCTTTTTTATTTTCAAGTACATTGTTTTACTTTATTTTTATATATTTCTATTTTATGTTTTTTACTCTCAAGTGCATTGCTCTTGAGAAATAATGTAAAAGGATACAAACAATATGAAACAAATCTCATCTCTGATCTCTAGGATTTTGGTATTTGAAATCGATTAATAAATAGTCGCATCCATGTTCTACTTTATTTTAATATACTATAATTTTAAAATTTTAAAAATTTCAAAATTTTGGTTTTTAATGAATATTTTCAAATTTCACTTGTGAATTGAATTATGATGAGTTTTTTCTTATCAATTTATCATAAAAATAATTTAAATCTATTTTTTTAGAAATGAAATTCATAAAATAAAGTCTTAGTCAATTAATAAAATTATAATTTCATTACAAAGTTCTATCCATATTTTTTTAGAAAATAACAAAAATATTTATTAAAATATAAATTTATTTTAATCAAACATTTATAAAATAATAAAAATTTATCACATTAAATATTTATGAAATGTGTTTTTATAAAAATGTTTAGTATAAAATTCATAGATGGTTAAAAACTCAAAATGTATAGCTATTTGGTTGATAGGAATAAAAATGTCTTTAAAAATCACCATAAATAAATTATTCCAAATAGTACAATTTTCTTAAAATAATAGTCAATTAAATTTATTTATTCCAAATAGTACAATTTTCTTAAAATAATAGTTAATTAAATTTTTTTATATTCCAAATAGTACAATCTTCCTAAAATAATAATCAAATTACACTTTTAAACCCATTAAAAAAGAATACACCAATAAAATCATATTTAAATACTTATTTTACCAAAAGACACAATATAAAATTATGATGAAGGTCATTATGAAGTAACAAAATTTATAATAGATATTTTAAAATTTATTTTTACATTTAAATATAATAAAAGTAAAAATATCAAAACTTTAAAATGATGAAAAGTTGTAAATTATAATTTGTATTATTAAAAATAACTAATTTATCTTTTTTTATAATAGATTTACATGTTTTTTTTTTTAATTATTTAGAGTCAAATATATTAAAAGAAATAAAATGTTCATTTTCAATCTCTTTTTATAGATTTCCCCAATTCAAAAGTGTTTTTGAATAAATCTAACAATTAAAATTGATTTATATGTAATTTCTTAGATCTAAATTATTAAAAAAGTTTTTAAATAAGTTTTATTATAAATATTATTATAATTAACTTTTCAATTTAAATGGTTAAAAAAATAATATTGATTTGTAAATGTTGAATTTTTTATTATCATTTTATGATTTATATTAATGATGGTGGTGGTGATTAATGTCTCATAAATGTTATATTGATATTTAAAAAATAAAACATTACACAAAATTATTTAATTTTTTTACATTTTTCTATGTTAGAAAATATTAACAGAAATGTCCCAAAGTTGTCATAGTTTTGCTGAGATAAAGAAAATTGATAGTGTGAGAAATATTTTGAAATTTATATTACTTATAATTATAAGTTGTACAATTTAAGAGTTCTTTTTTCCAAATTTCTTAGCCTTCCAAAAGCTATAGACTCGTTCATTTAATATTGAGATTTGTAGTGATATACCATTTAGGATCGTAATTTTATAATTTATTTTCTTAATTTATTTTATATTAAATTTATAGTGATATATTTTTTTTTCTCGAAGAAAAATGGTAACTTTCTATTAATAAAAATAAAAAGTTATGGAGTTGTCTATAATGCGATTTTTTGGAGATTCCGGTGACGGAATCCGGTGGAAGAAATTGAGGTTAAATCTTGATTTGTTGCAATTAAAATGGTTTTTTAATTGCATATTTGGATTCAACACCCTAGAAAACCCCTGGGACGCTTTGATTGTGTAGAAACTAGCTATCAAACTTGCGATTCCAATAAATTGTTGCCGGATTTTGACTGGAAAAACCCACCAGAAAAGCTTTAAAAAAGTCGCATTATAGACAAGTGCAAAAGGTATACCTAGATGCACAATTGCATTCATATATTGTCCCTAAAGACCATATGTATGGGCTATAAGCACTCATTGTAGCCATGCTACAGAAATTTACAATCACCTAGATAAATTGATTTTCTTTTTTACCTTTTTTTTTAATAAATTTTTTTGCCAAACCCCATACGATGAAATAACCATAACAATTACTCACTCATAACTTTCAAATAAATTAACACTTCTTTATCTAAATCTAAACTCTTAGAAACATAAAATTACTATATCATTAACTATTTTAAAAAATCACTCATTCAAAACCTACCAACACAAATCATTCAAAACCTTCGAACGCAAATCTAATAATAAATACCAGTGGCTATGGTTCAAGTGGGTAAACTAACTAATAAAAAAATATCAAATTTTACAGTGATAAACCATTTTATAAAATAATATTAATAATAAATCAACATAAAATAATATATTACGCTTTACTTTATGTTTTTAATATCTCTAAAATTAAAATATAAAGAAGTAAGAAATTTAATTTATTTACTGCAAACCATGTTGAGTGATTTAAATAAGAACCACTCTAATTTATTTACTAAAGCACAAAATAATTTTGATGTGATAAGACAAAAAATAAAAATAAAAAACAAGGTACCAAACCACATGGTGCCTCTGAATCCGGTCGTGCAAGTGGGGCCCGCGTGTAGCCCCACCTGACACCTCATGCATGTGCATGTTCATGACTTGGAAAAGGCTCCATCGATGCATGAAATTCATGATGTGAACGACATGGCCCTGCCATGACATGACATGTCATGTCATGCTTGCATACGTATTCGTACCATGACATGTCATCTTTGCATACGTATTCGTAATGCTGATGAAGTATATTTACACGCTTGGGTGGTCGAGGAATAAGCTGCCACGTGGTGATTTGTTTTTGGAATGTTTGTTAAAAATCACTATGGGAGGAATTATTCTATGCTCTATTAGTTAGAAAATAATAAGGGGGTGACAACGACCCTCACGTGGTCATGGAAAACATGTGAAGCCCACACCATAATTGTTGGCTTCCCTTTTTTAATGAAAAGTCATATGGGTTTCCTCTTTCTTGGTAGAGAAGCAAAAGAATTGGGCCCTAGCTATCAATTTTTTAAGTACCCCCTCTGCACTGAGGGGGCAAGCATGTGGACAGATGTGATGGTTGGTTGTTTTTCACACATTCACATGGAATGATTGGAGTCTTCACAGATAAAAAGGAATCCTATAGTGTCTCATAAAGAATCTCAAGACTAGGAAAAATTGTAAAAGAAAATATAAGCTTGGTTAGGTTATAAAGGTAAAAGGGAATCCTATAGTGTCTCATAAAGAATCTCAAGAGTGGAAAAATTGGTAAAAGAAAATACAAGCTTGGTTAGGTTATAAAGGCAAATAAAAAAAAGTTGTAAAGTTGTGGGGAGAACATGAGCATGTGTTTCAACAATGTTGATAAAATGTAAATTGTGTTTTGGTACATGTGAGTGTATGTTGGAATGGTTGGGGCGGTCGGTTTACACGCCTCTCAGTCGGTATTGAGTTCTGCGGAAGCTGCACTGCAGCATATTATATACTATGTACAATTGTAATTTGACATATATAACTTCTTCAAAAAAGTTCCCAAAAAAAATGCAAATTGTGTTTTGATATCACCCATGCAATAGTGTTTATGAAAAACACATTGGATTGTGGTATCACCCCGTGAAAACAAAAGTTCAGTGTTTATGAAAAGCACATTGGGTTGTGGTATCACCCAGTGAAAACAAAAGTTCAATATAAAGCACATTAGACTAAAAGCCAAACTAAGAAACTTATGATGTCTTTAGTTACCCTACTAAGAATACATAAGGCACACTTCACTAAACACCAAACTAAGAAACTTGTAATGTCTTTTTTTTAAACATGTTTTTCGAATACTAGGATGAATTGCCTTTTTTTCCCAATAAATTAATAAATGTGGGTAGGTGGGTTTATTATGAGGAGAGGATGTTTATAGGTTGAAAAAGCATTGTGTTAATTTTAATTTTTTCTAACCTATAAAACATTTAATTATGTGGATATCAAAATAAACAACAAAATCATGTGTCATTGTCAAATATTTATTAACAAGTAGTGAAAATATCAGGTAGTATGGGAAAGAAAATATGTCCAGTGTTTTTAACTATATTATTAAGTTATAGGGTTATATTTATATTTATAGTTAAAA
>APFE030833685.1:0-32690 GCA_000404065.3 Pinus taeda
AACTAAACCCAGAACACCTTCTGTGGTGTCTCCTGTGGCGCCTCCTGCGGCGTCTCCTGCGGCCCCTCCTGCAGCGTCTCTTGCGGCGCCTCCTGCGGCGTCTCCTGCGGCGCCTCCTGCGGCGTCTCCTGCGGCGCCTCCGCACTTTCGCAGCTGTAGCGCTCGAGAGATCACCCTTCACAGATTCGCTTTCCACTTCACTTTCATATAGATCGAGCTTTTGAAACAATAACCCAATATTTCAGATCTTAAGATATTCAACCCAAAAGCATACACAAGCCAAATGATCTCCTTTGCTTTATATAGGCAAGCTCTTCCTCAAATCATGGACCAATACCACGGGCCAAAACCATAACAAACCAATACCATCAACTCAATACTAGGGATCAATACGTCTGTCGAGATGCCATGGTCCAAAAACCATAGGTTCAAATTCCAAGGACTAACTACCATGGACCAAAGGTAAGTTTTCCCACATGAAATAAACTTTTTCTCTGCATAAAATTCCGTGAACTTTTCTCCACACGAAATAAACTTTTATAAACTTTTCTCTGCATAAAATTCCGTGAACTTTTCTCCTGCGTACTTCTTAATTCTCATCATATTGAGAGCCATGCCATGGGTGTTGCCATCAAGTACAATATCTGTAACATATATAACCATACCAGAAGCATAATTCCAACAGGCATTCGTATAACGTTTCAGACCAAAGAAAAATAAAAAAACAGAAGATGGAATTACAGGGTGAGTTAAAAAAATAAAACCATCATTGTTTGAAGGAGAATCTAAGGAGGTAGTCGAAGCATGGCTGATTGACATGGGGAAATATTTCCAGATTTATGAATACACTGACAAACTCAATGCACAATTAGCAGTTTATTAGCTACAAGGAAAGGCCACTCTCTAGTGGGAAGGAATCCAAACAGTGAGAAAGATTGATGAAGAACAAGTGATGTGACAAGAATTCCATAAACATTTTAAGGATAAATACTTGACTGAGCGTTATTATGACAAAAAAGCAAAAGAATTCCATGAGGTAAGGTTGGGAACCTTGACTATGGACGAATATATGAAGCGTTTCACCTCCTTCTTACGATATGTCCCATACATGCAAGAGGAAAAAGCAAAAAATTCAGTGGTTTACCAACAATCTGCCTAATTTTATGAAGGAAAAGTTGGAATTTGATTATCTTAGATCGATGGTCGATGCGGTGTGAAAAAACTGTCTCTTTTACCAGCAAATGAAATAAAAAAGTGAAGCACCCAAACGAGCTTCAGGCATTAGAATGAGGAATCTACCCCCAAACAGACAACAGAAAGTAGGAAATGGTCGGAATATTTAGCAAAGAACCTTTGGAAAATTTACCAGGAATCTGCCCTAGTTTCTAGCATACCCCGAAAGCAGACAAACAAAGGGAATTAATAACCCTGCAACTGACCAACCACCAAAGCCGCCTCTACAATGTTGGGGCTGTGGGGAATCTCACTACTATAAGAATTTCCCGCACAAGGCTTGAACGGAACAACTTTCCAATATGCAAGAAGCCTCCACAGTTGGAGATATAACAAGGAGTATGCTTAGAGTTAATGTCACTTTGGGCGACCATCAAGCAAAATACTAGCCCACCATGATTGAGTGTGAAGGTATGATTGCTAATCAGCTTGTTTCTATTTTATTTGATCCAGGTGTTAGCCTAAGTTATATTAGTCCCAAGGTGGTAGAAAAATGTTAGCTGCCAATAAAAAACTTTAAGAAATCTTGGCTAGTTCAACTAGCCACCGGAGCTAAGAGGAAGGTTTCTACTAAAACATAAAACTATCAAATCACAGTTTCAGGGCAGCTCACTCATGTTGATTTAAATATATTTCCCTTAGGTTCCTACAATGTATTAATAGGAATGGATTGTTTAAAAGGACGTTGGTCCTTAGTAGATTGTAAATAGAAATCTTTGAATTATCACACAGAGTTGGGGCAAAGGAAGGAAATTCAAGGAATCAAGGAAAGCATGAAGTTACGCCCCATCACTGCTAACCAGCTTGGGAAATGCATTAGAAAGGGCTACCAGATTTACACTGTCTAGGTAGGATACTCTAATGAAGGAAACAAGATGACTTCATTAGAAAACATTCCTGTAATTCAAGATTTTTTGGATGTATTTCCTGAAACTATTCCTGGGTTGCCCCCTAGATGTGATATCGATTTTACTATCAAAATCATACTTGGAGCAACCCCTATTTCAAAAGATCCTTACCACATGAGTGTCCCTGAGTTAACAGAACTCAAAATGTAGCTTCAGGAACTTTTAGACAAAGGGTACATTCACCCTAGTGTATCACCATGGGGAGCCCCGGTGCTGTTTGTTCGAAAGAAGGATGGGACTTTAAGATTATGCATCGACTACCGCCAGCTAAACAAACTTACTGTCAAAAATAGATATCCTCTAGCACGTATTGATAACTTATTTGATCAAGTGCAAGGGGCCAACATATTTTCTAAGATAGATCTAAGATCCGGTTACCACCAGATCTGAATAAAGGACAAAGACATTTGTAAAACTGCCTTTCGAACTCACTACGATCATTACGAGTTCGTAATATTGCCTTTTGACCTTACCAATGCCCCAACCACATTCATGAGCATGATGACCAGCATATTTCAGCCTTTCCTAAATAAATTTTTGTTTATTTTTATTAACGATATATTAATTTATTCAAAAAATTAGGAAGAGCACAAAAAACACTTAAGAATAGTTTTGCATATTTTGTGAGACAATCAGCTGTATGCTAAGTATAAGAAGTACGATTTTTACAAAGACAAGATTCAATATTTGGGACATGTTATATCAGCTGAGGGTATAGTGGTAGATCTAGAGAAGATCAAAACTATAATGGAATGGACAACCCCAAAAAATGTTGCAGAGATCTTTTTTGGCCCTGGTAGGTTATTTTCATTGATTCATTAATTTTTTTTCAAAAATAGCCTTTCCTATAACCTTGGTATAGAAAAAGGGGTGTGCCTTTCATTGGACAGTAGATTTCCAACAAATTTTTGAGCAGATGAAGAAGTGGCTTACTATTGCACCAATGTTAAAAGTAGCAGATCCAAAAAAATCATTTGTAGTATGCACCGATGCAAGTAAGGAAGGGGTCGGTGGAGTATTAACTCAAGAAGGAAAGGTCATAATGTACGAGTTACGTAAATTGAAATATAACTCAATCAAATACAATCCAACCTTCCTAAAATTATCAAGGAAGCATCCCTCAAAGACCCTGAATATGCTTTCTTTCGCAGCAAGCAACAAAGGATCGAAAAAAGGGAAAACAATCTAACTATGATATAACTTCTGATGAATTGTTAACATTCAGAAACAAAATTTATATTCCCAACTAGAATTCTGTCAAGCAATTATTACTGGATTAATTTCACAGGAAGCCTTATGCCACTCACCCAGGATACCATAAACTTTTGACAACTATCCGGAAAATTTATTTTTGGCCAGGTTTAAGAAAGGATGTTGCAGAATACTTATCAAAATGTCTGGAGTGTCAGTTGGTCAAGGTAGCGCATCAGCACCCCACTGGTCTATTGCAATTGCTACCCATTCTCGAATGGAAATGGAAGAAGATAACTCTAGATTTTATTACAGGACTACCCCGCACCAAGAAGCTGCATGACTCAATTATGGTGGTAGTGGAAACGTTAAGTAAAACAACCCATTTTGTACATGTGAAATCCACCTACAAGACTGTAGAAATCGCAAACATATTCATGAGGGAAATATTTCGATTACATGGAATACCTCAGGTATTAATTTCCGAAAGGGATGTAAAATTTACATCCACATTTTGGAAAACCCTCTTCGCTGGGTTAGGTACTCAGATTCAATTTAGCATCACCTACCATCCACAAACAGATGACCAAACGAAACGAGTGAACCAAGTCTTGGAAGATATGTTAAGGATGTTCGTGATGCAACAACCACACAAGTGGGAGGACTACCTCCATTTATTAGATTTTGTGTATAACAATGGCCATCATGAGTCCTTGGGCATGAGCCCTTTTGATATATTGTATGGAAGGAAGTGTCGGGTACCCATAGACTGGAATAACCCAGTTAATAAGTTAGCATTGGGGCCTGATATGTTAGCTGAAATGGAGGCCATAGTGAAAAGGGTTTGCCAGAACTTAAAGGTCACTCAAGATAGGCAAAAGGTTTATGCTGGTAAAAAGAGGACTCATAAAGAGTTCTAGTTAGGGGATCATGTATACTAAAAAGTTAAACACCCGAAAAGCACCTTACAATGGAGGGGTTGTGCCAAGTTGGCACCTCGGTATTGCAAACCATTCCAAATATTAGAACGAATTAGACCAGTGGCATACAAATTAGCACTCCCGAGCCACATCCAGGTTCACAATGTTTTACATGTATCCTTGCTAAAAAAATATGTATACAACCCTCAACATATAATTAACTAGGAAAATATACAGGTAATAAAACAGATGAATATGTGACATTAAAATTGTTGTTTGGTGCAATTCTAAAAGCCAATTATAAATTTGTGCAGGTCGAGCTCGAGGGAGAGTTCCTGGCAGTTTTGTATTCTAGATCGAAGAGAAACCACCTTATGGAAGGGAACCATCCCCCAGGTTAAAGTGCAATGGAAGCACATTGGCCCGGAGGAGGCCACTTGGGAAGAAGAGGAGATCATGTTGCAGGCCTATCCAACATTATTTTCTTAGAAGAACACCAAGGATAGTGTTCCTCATAAGGGGGGAGAGTTGTAACACCCTTTGTTGCACCATAATTACTTTTGTTTTTACCAAGTTTTACGCAGAACGTAGAAACTTTTAATTTTACTTAACATGGTTGTTAAGAAGTTAAGGTTGGAAAAGCTAGAACATCATGATATTTTGTTTAAATAAATTGAATGGTGTTAATCAACGAAACTGAATAGAGAAATTATAATAACTCCTTGAACAATTAGAAATAGTTGCCATCCCTCTTCCCCAAAAGGGAGGGGAAAGGAAGCAGGAGGGGCTGCTTGAATTTTTCCTTGAGTTGGGTAGGAACAACCAATGAGAAAACTGAATTATGGCAAATAGTCTAATTGGTGTGAGACTTGAGGCTAGACAATAGTCTTGAAGCCCAAGACAACAGACTGTGTTAAGTCTAGTAGCTACCAGGAGCAGGAAGTGCTCGGAGGGGTACACTGGATGTGATTGCCAGGTCCAAGGTTGGGTTGTGAGACCTTCTAGAAAGAACATTAACTGCACAGTGCTAAAATAATTCTAAAGAGCTAAGTAACCAAAATCTATGCTTATTATTGACAACTAGAAAGGTATATTTAATTAGGAATAGATGTTCAGTCTATCAGTATTTTGTGTTGTCTCTAAGATAGATATTACTGTTATGAGTAACCTCTTTGTATATTCTACTATACCTATCATAGAAAGGTTCTATTACATACTTCTTTCCTAGTATTATATTATGGGTAAATACAGAATTACAATTTCTAAGTCTGATGAAGATATTGCAGTATTATCGACAGATGCAAGGATAATATAGACTCCGTTAAATCAACATACATATGAACCAAAAAACTGTACTTATTTTTTTACAATAGTGCAAAACCATAAAAAAATATTGTCTACAATTATAGCAAAGAGAGTCAAACCCAACCATAAAGTATAAATTCATTCCAGTTTTATAAGACAAGAAACTTGGTTCATTATAAATCTGTGATAATGGGTATAGATTCAACTTCCCTATTCATTATCAGACTATTTGCTATAGATGAAAAGTAATGAAAGCATAACTCATGGATTGTAAGCACCATCAAAGAAATATAAACACCAATGAAGTTTTTTTTTTTCAAAACCATGAATATATACATACATGCAAAACTGAGAAAAGAGGTAAGGACTGTTTCCAACCTTTTCTCATTCCGAGGAAAGGGCTGAAGCTCACCAAATCATAATAACAATATCAAGGAACCTTCAGAAATGATATATTCAAATGCAATGAACCTTCAGAAATGATATATTTAAGTGCGATGAATCTTCAGAAATGATATATTTAAATGCGATGAACCTTTAGAAATGATATATTTAAGTGTGATGAATCTTCAGAAATGATATATTTAAATGTGGTGAACCTTCAGAAATGATAAATTTAAGTGCAATGAATCTTCAAAAATGATATGTTAGGTCCCTATAATACTAGTGATTCCCCCATTACTATTGTCATTGTATCCCTTATTGTTATTATTGTGCCCCATAGAATCCCACTATTGTTATTTTTGTGCCTTTATATTATTAGTGTTAGGTCGGCTTGGTTATATTGTGATCCCTTATACTGCTATATATAGAAAGGAGGTTTTGTCATTTGTATCATCCAAGAATTGTCATTTGTGTAATTTAAAGGAGGTTTCCCCCTCGAAGAGGCTGAATTCTAAGGCATTGATCTATCTTTTCTATCTTTTTGTGAGCTGGTTTCATAACATATGGTATCAGAGCTTTGAATTCTAGGGTTTTGATGCTCCAAAAAGGTCATCGTGGAATTTTCGTTATAACTTTTTTTCTGCAATGTTTCAGAAGAGAAAAAAAAACCATTTGAGATGAAATCTTGCTAAACCTTGGATCTGAATTTCATATCTTGTCTCACTATATTTTCAGAGATATGATCTGAGAAAGTTAGGGTTTTTGCAAGCTCTATAATTTAATCTAAAACAGGTTATCGTGGAATGTTCGCTATAACGCTTTCTCTATGATGTTTCAGAAGCTAACAAAAAAACCCATGTGAGAAGAAATTGGTTGGAACCTAGGCTCCAAATTTCAAATCCTGTACCGTTATATTTGCGGAGGTATAATCTGAGGAAGTTAGGGTTTTTGCAAAACCCCAAATTACATTCCAAACAGGTCACCTTGGGAAGATCATCATAACTTTCTCTCTAAGCATCCGATTGAATTTTCGTAAGACGTTTCAAAAAGAGGACGAAATTTAGCTTTTTGGATACCATTTTCATAACCTAAGGTTGAAACAATGACTCACGGCACATCATACAAGTTCACTCTACTGAACAAGTCTATACTCAGGTCATCATGGGAGATTTGGAATAACTCTTCACTGGAGAATCCAATCTTGATCACTTGCGGGGTTAGAAAGATTACTCGGAGGGTTACCACAGGAAGCAATTTTAGACCTGGGAGATCCAAAATTACAGAGATACATCATATTCAATATCAAGCTCCTACAAAGTGAAAAAACGTGTGTAGTTTTTTTTTTAATTTTTGCATAAGCTTGGTTTGAAAAAATAGTCTGAAGGAATTCAAAGGGCATAGTAAAGCATTATTATCAGTAATTGATGCCCTGAAGAAATAAAATGGAAACACCTAGTAAGCAACCTGAAAGCTCTAGCATGACTCATGAAGAAGAGGAAGAAATGCAACATGGTATATTAAAATTACGAGACCAAGTGCAACAAATTTCACTTGCACAAAAGGTAACAAAAAATAAGATGGATGGTTTAAAGAAATATGTAGAAGCTAAGATGGATGGTTTAAAGAAAGGCATGGAAGCTAAGATGGATGGTCTAAAGAAAGGTGTAGAAGCTAAGATGAATGACGTGGAAGCTAAGATGGACAATGTGCAAGCTAAGATGGATGATTTGAAGACAGATTTGAAGATAGATTTGACAAAATTTCTACAAGAAATGCTTACTAATGGCAAAAGGGTAGTAAAGGAAACTCATGATGAGAAAAAAATAAATGTTAATCATGATTCCATAGACTCTAATGTTGGATTGAAGAACCACCATGTTCCAAAGATTAATATGAGGAAGTTTGATGGCAAGGATCCCGAAACATGGATACTATAGATGGAGCAATTTTTCGATCTCCATAATGTGCAAAACACACAAAAGTTACGCATTAAAACTTTATATTTGGAACCAAATCAGTTTGTATGGTATCGATGGCTTTGTTCTCGTAAACAAATTGTCACTTGGGCTATTTTAATGGATGAAATGATAGCACATTATGAGGATACAAAAAGCAACAATTTTTTTAGCCAATTGATAAATCTCAAACAAAAGGGTTCAATGATGGAGCACATTGAGGACTTCCAAAAATTGAATATAAGGGTAAAATATATTCCAGAGGAGCATAGGATTGATGTGTCCATAGGGACTTTAAAAGATAACATCCAACATGAGGTTCGCCTCTGGGAATCAAATTCATTGGAGAAGGCATTCAGGTTGGAAAGAAAAATGGAAAGCAAAATTATGGCAACAAGGAAGTCTACCACTCACAATCATAAAGATGGAAGTGTCGCTGCCCCTAGCCATCCACAACAATTGGAAGAAAAAAGATCAAAAGGGCTTTGTTATAGTTGTGAAAGCAAATACACTAAAGATCAGAAGTGTGCTGAGAATAAATTATTTTACATAGATTTTGAAGAGGAGGAAGAAAAGGAACAAGAAACGTCAAAAGAAGAGGATATACACCAAGAACAAACCCTAGAAAAAGAAGAAATGAATCTGACCATATCTTGTAATGCATTGGCTGGAATTGCCACTACTCAAACTATCAAGATAAAAGGGCATATCAAGAAGAAAAAGATAATAGTGTTGATTGATTCGGGAAGTACCCATAACTTTATTCATTGTAAGATAGCCAAGGAATTGAATTGCTTCCTATATCTAGCACCAGAGTGTCAAGTGATGGTTGCAAGTGGAGAAACCATAAATTGCTCAGGAAAGTGCCATAACATTAATCTATCCATCGGAGAATATGTATTGATTAGCCCAATGCTTTCCATTCCAATGGGTGGTGCTTATGTTGTACTAGGAGTCCAATGGCTACAATCCTTGGGTACAATAGCTTTTAATTTTCAAGAACTTTTCATGAAATTCTTTGCAGAAGGAAAGGAAGTTGAATTAAGGGGTATCGCAGGGAAACCGGGAAAGATAATTAGCTCTAACGGAATGACAAAGCTTCTAAAGAAAGAACACCGAGGCATAATTCCACAATTATGTTCACTAGAGATTCCCACATCGAAATCATCCATTTCTCCAGATCTTCAAAAAGTCTTGGACAATCATTGCAAGGTATTTGAGACTCCCAAAGGCCTCCCACCTATTTGCAATCATGATCATGCTATCAGTTTGATTCCAGGAAGTGTTCCTCCAAACATCAGGCCTTACATATATCCCTATGTCCAAAAGAGAGAAATTGAACGTATGGTTGCAGAAATGCTAGCGGCAGGTATAATTCAACCTAGTCAAATTTATTTCTCTGCTCCAATAGTATTGGTTCACAAGAAGGATGGATCATGGTTCATGTGTCCAGATTATAAGGAGCTCAAAAATCTCACTATTAAAGATAAATTTCCCATTCCTGTCATTGATGAATTATTGGATGAATTGCATGGATCAATTTACTTCACCAAGTTGGATCTTCGTTAAGGATATCATCAAATAAAAATGAAGACTGAAGACATTCCAAAAACAACATTTAGAACTCATGATGGTCATTATGAGTTTTTGGTCATGCCTTTTGGCCTTACTAATGCACCTTCTACATTTCAAGGTTTAATGAATTCCATTTTCAAACCCTTCCTTAGAAAATTTGTGTTAGTATTTTTTCATGATATACTAATCTACAACAAGTCTTGGAAGTATTATGTCCAACATGTTGACATGGTGCTCAAACTATTGGAGGAGAAACAATTATATGCAAAAACCTCCAAATGTTTCTTTGGAGTACAAGAGGTGGAATATCTGGGTCATATTGTATCTCATGAAGGTGTTAAGGTAGACCCTAGCAAAATTAAAACCATTAAGGAATGTAAAATCCCCACATCCATAAAGCATCTATGAGGATTTCTTGGGTTGAGAGGGTATTATCGCAAGTTTGTAAATAATTATGGGAGAATAGAAGCACCTGTAACAACATTATTGAAGAAATATGCATTCTCATGGACTCTAGAAGCAACAAAGGCCTTTGAACATCTTAAAGAGGCAATGTTCCAAGAACCCGTCTTAGCTACACCAGACTTCACAAAAACCTTTATTGTGGAATGTGATGCCTTAGGAAATGGAATTGGTGTTGTTTTAATGCAAGAAAAAAGACCCATTGGTTTCGAAAGTCATCCAATCAAAGGAAATTATTTACACAAAGCTATTTATGAGAAGGAAATGCTGGCAATACTACATGCACTTAAGAAATGGTGACCCTATCTAATGGGAAGACACTTCAAGGTAAAAACAAATCATGCTAGTCTTAAATACTTTTTAGGACAAAGATTATCTTCAGAAGAGAAACAAAAAAGGGTCACAAAGATGTTGGGCTATGACTTTGAAATAATCTACAAAAAAGGGAAGCAAAATGTTGTGGTAGATGCACTCTCAAGAAAGGATGAGGATGTGGAAGCATTTCTTTGTGCCATTTCTATTATCCAACCAGATTGGATAAATGAAGAAATGGATGAATGGAAGAATGACAAGGAAGTGTGGGAACTCATTCAAAAGATACAACAAGATCCCAATACATCTGATACATTTAGCTGGAAAAATGATTCGTTATGGTACAAGGATTGGTTATACCTATCTAAGAATTCCTAACTCAAACAAAAGATTCTTAAGGAATTTCACACCTCTCCCTTAGGAGGGCACTCATGATTTCTAAAAACCTACCACAGGGTTAAGAAGGATTTTTTTTGGGATGATCTTAAATTGGATATTCAAAATTTTGTGGCGGAATGCTTGGTTTGCCAACAAAATAAAGTTGAAACAATTAAGACCCCGGGACTATTACAACCTTTATCAATTCCAAGCCAACGTTGGGAGGAGGTTTCAATGGATTTTATCACAGGTTTACCCAAGTCTGAAGGAAAGAGTGTTATCATGGCCGTATTTAACAAAATTACCAAGTATGCACACTTTTGTGCATTATCTCATCCATTTAAAGCGAGTACATTTTCTACTACATTTATGGAAACAATTCAAAAGCTACATGGAAACCTAAGGATTATTGTAAGTGATAGATATCCCATTTTCATTGGAAATGTTTGGACAAAATTATTTTCTTGTCTTGGTACTCAGTTAGCTCATAGCTCATCTTATCATCCTCAATCTGATGGGAAAACTGAGATAGTAAACAAATGTTTCGAAGGATATCTTTGTTTCTTTGTATCTAATAAACAAACATAATGGGTCAAATGGTTGCCTCTAGCTGAATGGTGGTATAACACTTCCATACTGCAACAAAAATGACCCCATTTATGGCACTTTATGGATATATTCCACCATCCATCACATCATATTTAAGAGAAAATTCTAAGTGTCAACCAATGGAATATCACATCGAGCATCAGCAACAAGTTCTCCAACTCCTAAAGGATAACCTCACCTTGGCATAGAATAGAATGAAACAGCAGGCAAATCAACATCGCAATGAAAGAAGTTTTGATGTACATGATTGGGTATTCATATGACTACAACCATATAAACAAATGTCCCTCAAGCAAGCTAAGAAGGATAATAAATTATCACCAAAGTATTATGATCTGTACAAGGTGTTGCAAAAGATAGGTACTATGGCATACAAATTGGAGCTTCCTGCAGCTTCCCGAGTGCACCCAGTTTTCCATGTTTCATGCTTAAAGAAAGTTATAGGTGACAAGATTCCAGTTCAAACAACATTTCCAGAACTTGATGAGGAAGGAAAAATCATATTGAAACTTGAAGCAGTCAAAGAAACAAGAACTCGACAGCTACGAAATCGATCAATTTCAGAGTATCTCATCAAGTTGAAGAACTTATCTGTTGAAGATTCCACATGGGAGGATGAGAATTTTATACAGAAGCATCCTAAACTACTCAAGCGTTAAAGACAAAACTTTTTTGAAGGAGAGGGGCATGTTAGGTCCCTATAATACTAGTGATTCCCCCATTACTATTATCATTGTATCCCTCATTATTATTATTGTGCCCCGTAGAATCCCAATATTGTTATTTTTTTGCCTTTATATTATTATTGTTAGGTCGGCTTGGTTATATTGTGACCCCTTAGACTCCTATATATAGAAAGGAGGTTTTTTCATTTGTATCATCCAAGAATTGTCATTTGTGTAATGTAAAGGAGGTTGTCTCCTCGAAGAGGTTGAATTGTAAGGCGTTGATCTATCTTTTCTATCTTTTTGTGAGCTGGTTTCATAACATGATATACTTAAATGCAAAGAACAAATCCTCTTTAGGTTCAGTAGAGGATGCCATACATTCATTACTCTCAAATTAATGACTTATACAATAAGGGTAAACGCAGCTAAACTGTGGGTCCAAAACATAGTATAACCAGTCTAGCCGCTAAAGAGGGCACTTCTGATAATGCAATGAGGGTTTGGTCGTGTCGAGAGCCAGTAAACCCTCCCACCATCTAAAATATGCAACCTTGAACTAATTTAGTCAATTTGACAGCTAAGTATGAATACCTACATGCATGTCATCAGGGTTCTTCATAGACCAACCTAGAGGCATAGTAGAGGGCACGTTGTGCCTTTCGTTGGATAACAGATTGCCAGCAAAGTTTTGGGCAGATGAAGCAATTTCTTACTATTGCACTAGTGTTAAAAGTAGCAGATCTAGAAAAATCATTCCTAATATGCACCGATGCAAGTATGGAAGGGGTCAGTGGAGTATTAACTCAGGAAGGAAATGTTATAGTGTACGAGTCACGTAAATTGAAAGACTATGAGCTACGATACTCTTCTTATGATCTAGAGTTAACAACAGTTGTACACACACTTAAAATGTGGCGGCACTACCTTCTAGGAAACAAATTTCTGTTGTTAACCGATCTAGCACTTTAAAAAAAATTAATCAGTCAAGTTTAAATGCTTGGTAGGCCAGGTGGATCGCATTTCTGAGCAAATTTGACTTCGATATGAAGCACCTTGAAGGTAAAGAAAATCAAGTGGTCGATGCATTAAGTAAGAAAAATGCATTGCATCTATGAAATAAACTCAGTCAAATACAATCTAACCTTCCTAAAATTATCAAGGAAGCATCCCTCAAAGGTCCTGAATATGCTTTTCTTTCACAGCAAGCATCAGAGGATCAGAAAAATGGAAAACAGTCTGACTATGATATAATTTCTGACAAATTGTTAACATTCAAAAACATAATTTATATTCCCAACCATAATTCTGTCAAGCAATTATTACTGGATGAAATTCATAGGAAGCCTTATGTCACTCACCCAAGATACCAAAAACGTTTGACATCTATCCGGAGAAGTTATTTCTAGCCAGGTTTAAGAAAGGATGTTGTATAATACTTATCAAAGTGTTTGGAGTATCAGTTGGTGAAGGCAGAGCATCAACACCCCGCTGATCTATTGCAACTGTTACCCATTCCCGAACGGAAATGGGAGATGATCACTCTAGATTTTATTATAGGACTACCCCACAACAAGAAGCAGCATGACTCAATTATGGTGGTAGTGGACAAGTTAAGCAAAACAACCCATTTTGTACCTGTGAAATCCACCTATAAGACTATAGAAATCACAAACATATTCATGAGGAAAATCTTCCAATTACATGGAGTACCCCAGGTAGTAATTTCCGACAAGGATTTAAAATTTACATCCGCATTTTTGAAAACCCTCTTTGCTGGGTTGGGTACCCAGTTTCAATTTAGTACTGCCTACCATCCGCAAACAGACAGTCAAACGGAACGAGTGAACCAAGTCTTGAAAGATATGTTAAGGATTTTCGTGATGCAGCAACCACACAAGTGGGAGGACTACCTCCATTTAGTAGAGTTCATGTATAACAATGGCCATCACGAGTCTTTGGGCATGAGCCCTTTTGAGGTATTGTATGGAAGGAAGTGTCAGGTACCCACAGACTAGAATAATCCGATTAATAAGTTAGCATTGGGGCCTGACATGTTAGCTGAAATGGAGGCCACAGTGAAAAAGGTTCGCCAAAACTTAAAGGCCACTCAAGATAGGCAAAAGGTTTATGTTGATAAAAGGAGGACTCATAAAGAATTCTAGTTAGGGGATCATGTATACTTAAAAGTTAAACCCCGGAAAATCACCTTACAGTGGAGGGGTTGCGCCAAGCTAGCACCTCGGTATTGCGAACCATTCCAAATACTGGAATGAATTGGACCAGTGGCATACAAATTAGCACTCCTGGGCCAGATCTAGGTTCACAACGTTTTCCATGTATCCTTTCTAAAAAAATATGTATACAACCCTCAACATATAATTTACTAGGAGCACATTGCCCGGAGGAGGCCACTTGGGAAGAAGAGGAGATCATGTTGCAGGCCTATCCGACATTATTTTCTTAGAAGAACACCAAGGAAAATGTTCCTCATAAGGGTGGAAATCTTTAACACCCTTTGTTGCACCATAATTACTTTTGTTTTTACCAAGTTTTATGCAAAAATTAGAAAATTTTAATTTTACTTACATCATGGTTGTTAAGAAGTTAAGGCTGGAAAAGCCAGAACATCATGATATTTTGTTTAAAGAAATTGAACAATGTTAATTAAGGAAACTAAATAGAAACGATTATAATAACTCCCTGAACAGTTAGAAACAGTTGCCATCCCTCTTCCCCAAAAGGGAGGGGAAAGGAAGCAAGAGGGGCTGCTTGAATTTTTCCTTGAGCTGGGCAGGAACAACCAGTGGGAAAACTGAATTATGGCAAATAGTCTAATTGGTGTGCGACTTGAGGCTGGACAATAGTCCTGAAGCCCAAGAGACCATAATGCGTTAAGTCTAGTAACTGTCGGGAGCAGGAAGTACTTGGAGGGGGACACTTGGATGTGATTTCCAAGTCCATGGATGGGTGGTGAGACATTCCAGAAAGAACATTAACTAAACAATGCTAAAATAATTCTAAACAGATAAGTAACCAAAATCTATGCTTATTATTGACAGCTGGAAAGGTATATTTAATTAGGAATAGATGTTCAGTCTATCAGTATTTTCTTCTGTCTCTAAGATAGATATTACTATTATGAGTAACCTCTTTGTATATTCTGCTATACCTATCATAGAAAGGTTCTATTACATACTTCTTTCCTAGTATTATATTATGGGTAAATGCAGAATTACAATTTCTAAGTCTGATGAAGATATTGTAGTATTATCGACAAATGCAAGGATAATATAGACTCCGTTAAATCAACATACATATGAACCATAACAATGTACTTATTTGTTTACAATAGTGCAAAACCACAAAACAATATTGTCTACAATTATAGCAGAGAGAGTCAAACCCAACCATAAAGTATAAATTCATTCCAGTTTTATAAGATGAGAAATTTGGTTCATTATAAATCTGCGATTATGGGTATAGGTCCGACTTCCCTATTCATTATCAGACTATATGCTATTGATGAAAAGTAATGAAATAATAATGCATGGACTGTAAGCACCATCAAAGAAATATAAACACCAACGAAGTTTTGTTTTTTTCAAAACCATGAATATATACATACATGCAAAACTGAGAAAAGAGGTAAGGATCGTTTCCAACCTCTACCCATTCCGAGGAAAGGGTTGAAGCTCACCAAATCATAATAACAATATCAAGGAACCTTCAGAAATGATATATTTAAATGCGATGAACCTTCAGAAATGATATATTTAAGTGCGATGAATCTTCAGAAATGATATATTTAAATGTGATGAACCTTCAAAAATGATATATTTAAGTGCGATGAATCTTCAGTAATGATATATTTAAATGCGATGAACCTTTAGAAATGATATATTTAAATGCAATGAATCTTCAGAAATGATATACTTAAATGTAAAGAACAGACCCTCTTTAGGTCCGGCAGAGGCTGACATACATTCATTACTCTTAAATTAAGGAGTTATACGATAAGGGAACACGCAACTAAGCTGCAGGTCAAAAACACAATATAACCAGTCTAGCTGCTAAAGTTGGCTCTTCTGATAATGCGATGAGGGTTTGGCTGTGCCGAGAGCCAGCAAACCCTCCCACCATATAAACTATGCAACCCTAAACTAATTTAGTCAATTCGACAGCTAATTATGAATACCCGCATGCATGACATCAGGGTTCTTCATAGACCAACCTAGAGGCATAGCAGAGGGCACGCAGTTAGACCACCATGTACAACTCCGTCATAAGATTGTCCTACTCCAACAGTAAGGGCAAAGGGTTACCTACGAAACCCATCAGAGGATTAGAACCTAGATACATAACCTTCAACTATATAAATACAAACCCTTAATTCTAGCTCACCTGAAGAGAATTGTCTGATTTGGTAATGTCTAAATACTTGAGAAATCAAATGGAAGTGTTAACCCAAATTCAAAAATGAAATCAATACCTCATAGTTCATCCGCAGTAACAGAGCAAACCTTAAATTCTCTCACAGAAGGCCCTCCTCTTGCTGATACTGTGACCGAGGGAAGAATCGAGTCTAGCTCCATAGAGCACCCCTGCACAACTTCCCTTCATTAGTCGCCATTCATGGTAAAGAAATGAAAAAGAGAATAAATAGTAGGGTTTAATTGACATCTTATCATATCACCATAAGCTCACCCAAAGACAGTAGAGTATGAAGCTCAGAGCCAACAGATTGCTCCTGTTGGCTGAAAGGAGTCGTGGGTAAGGCCTTAACACCCATTACCATCAACAAGTTGCAGAGCTTCAAAACCATTAACATCGTGGACAAAATGAAAAAAAAACCAAGCCAAAAGGCATTAAAACGATAGGGTTAACAAGGGAAAGGTCTAGAGCCGTTGGATCCACCTACCATGGATCCGACAGTGAAGGGACCTTGCAATCAAATGTCGAATTCTATGGTAGTAGGCCAAACCTCAGCATTAATTAGAACCATGTGACAGGCGAGAGAACCATCACAATCCTTGAGGTGAGGCCAGGTGGAGGCGATCCAACACAACAAGTAAACCATCGCATCATCCAAATATGAGAAATTAGTAATCCAATCGCATTGATAATCCAATAATAGTTAGGTTTACATTATATGCATAATAATATAAGATTTAATGATAAGGTATAATTAAATATCAACTGTTATGCATATATGTTCAAAGATTTTTTTTTATATAGTAAGATGTGTTACAGTAAGGGAGTGAAACATTTAATGTCAATTAAAAAAAATTCCAGTAACTTTTTAACGATTTTTTATTCATTCTTACATAAATGACTCATCCATTGATACTCTAGTGCCAATCCAAAAATAATTTTTTTAAGGAACCAATCATTATTAAATACATATTAAGGATCTTCTAAATGAGGTAATGAGATTCTTATTCACTTTTAAATAAACTCCAAAATTGAAGGTTGTCATCATTTTATCATTGTGAAAAGTGGAGAAAGTGGATATATATGTTATGAGATGGAATTTAAAGGTTTTAATAAATTTTATCGATAGACTTGAAATATTATAATATGTTTTTGTGTAGATTAAGTTAAGGAATACAATTTTTGTTTGTTGCCAACATTTTAGAATATTCTATAATGTGGATTTCTAAGATTTGGTTGAAATGTTGCACTGGAAACAATCTTGATTATGGTTTTATTATTATTTTTTTTTGCATAGGAGAAGTTTTTAAGATATGCAAACTTTAAATTTTTTAACAATAATGCCTTTATTTCTATATGATTTGAATAATCATGGTAAATGTCAAATGTAAGAAAAACTTCAAAAATTTAAATAGTCAACATATAAACAATATTATTAGATAAGAAAATTTAAAAATTTAAGTAGCCAGCATATAAATATTATTATTAAATAAGAAAAGTGTTAAAAATTTAAATAACTAGCACACAAACATCATTATTAAATAATATAAATAGATACTCAATAGTTACTTGTGAAAGCACCAATTTCACATTCTTTTGGCCAATAACAAATTTGCAAATAGTGGATGAGTGGATGGTGCATTGTAAGATGTGGGAAAATTACTACCTCTATAATTTTGGCAGACATTTTGTGAGATTGAGGATAGTGAATGATATTGCTTTTTATATTTTAATTAAATAGAATAATATTAATATTAAATTTTGGAAAAGAAAGGAATATTAATTTAA
The DNA here is from genome assembly GCA_000404065.3 of Pinus taeda. Lineage (NCBI taxonomy): Eukaryota > Viridiplantae > Streptophyta > Pinopsida > Pinales > Pinaceae > Pinus > Pinus taeda. The sequence continues at coordinate 18,120 of APFE030833685.1, forward strand.
ATAAAATTATTTAATATAATATTTTAATTTAAAAATTAAATTTTCAAAAGCAATAGTTAGGTAAATATCATCAAAATGTGTTCATTATATCTAGGTTAATTTAAAAATTCTAAAATTTAAATTTATTACATATAAGTCCTATTTGTTTTAAGTGCAATAATTGGTTTGACAAGTTTATTTTATTAATTAGGAGTTGATTAAATGTAAATGGTATGAGAGATATGTTGGATTATAGTATTTTTTTTTTACATAACTTACATGTACTTTTGTGTAATATTATTTAATTGATAGAATTTTAGAAACATACGTTTCTATGTACAATATTTACTACTCTATCATCTTAAAAATATTATAATTATTTAGTTTATATCATATTCATCTTAATTTGAATTTTGGATTTTAATTTTTTCTTTTTAGTGATATTAATAATTTTTGTTTCTAAAACATATTTTAATTCTTTAAAATTATTTTTATAAGCGTATTTTTGGTCTTGTGAGTCCATGTTTCCGATTTTTTCACTATGAAAGCATCAAGATGGATGACAAATAATATAGTGATCCAATCTTGATCATACCTCTTCATTTTTGAATGATTTTAGTCCCCAAAAAATTTTACTTAATGAGGCGAGAAAAATTTTCCTCTGCCTTCTCCCTATAGTACCATTTAGTCTCACATCAAAATTGTCCTTTCAAACTAATATGCCAAAGGTCAAGATACTTATGCCAAAAGTCATGATTTTCACAATAAAACCATATTCCTTTTTATAATATAACCTTATTCTTCTTGCATAGTAATGCTCAATTCCTTAGGATTCTCAATATTTTTATAATTTTAAAGATTAATCAATATTCATATATTAAGATGTGAAAAGAAAGATAATCTTTATACTTGATTAGTGTTGATAGTTTTTTTTTATTTTTTTTTGTGACTCATTACTTAAACTTGATCTTGATTTGACTTCCTAATATTCTTAGTATTTTATTCCTCAATTCATAAAATTTACTTTAAATGTTTTAGGAAATTTAAATGTAAAAATTTATAATAATTTATATAATTTTAATATTTGAATAATCATTGTCAACATTTAAATATTAAACAAAATGTTAAACCAAATAAAAACATTATTCAAAAATATGAATAAATACTCAGGTTATATATCAAGATCACTATAAAAACTTTATTTTAATATTATTTTATTTGACTTTAGGGAGATTATAATTAAGTCATTGTTTTTATGAAAGAATCAATAATTTTTGGAAAATAGTTTTTATATATAAAAAATAATTAAAAAAAATATTATATATATATATATATATATATATATTATATATATATATAATTCAATCTCACTTCCATCCCAAATATAACTAGACTTATTGTTCCCCTCTACAACTCTCTTTATCACCTTCTTTCATCACACTTGCCCTTTTCTCTATCACTCACCTTCTTTCATCACACCTGCCCTTCTCTCTATCACACCTGCTCTCCCTGCCTCTCTATTTCCAATTGCCTCTTGTTCACCTCCTGATCACCTGCGACTACTTGCCTCTACAATGTCACCCCCCCCCTCCACCAACCTGCTTCCGTCTCTATCAACGTTCAACGCCCATGAACTAAACCCAGTGAAGTCGTTTTGCTGGTCAATATCACTCCTCTGAAGTAAGTAGTTATATATAAAAAAAAGGGGGTTAATAGTAATTAAAGACCTCCTCAAAAGAATATGCATAAAGTTATCGAGTATCACTCAACCCTACCTCTCCCAATGCCGCGACTACGGGCTTAAAGGCGTCCATGAACGTAAGGTCAAGAAATTATGAGTTGTTGACGGCCATTGCAGCCGCCGCGTCTCAGATTTAGTGAATTCAATGAAGTTCGGCTGGCCGGTTTCCATTCACAAGGTCGGTGACCATGACCCTGGCCCATGTGAAATGGTCGCTGCGTCTTAGATTCAGTGAATTCAATGAAATTTGCCTGGCCGGTTTCCATTCACGGGGCCGGTGACCATGACCCTGGCCCACGTGAGGTGAATGCAATTGAATAGCAGGAAGCAAAAGTGTGTGCCTGCTCAGCCCCTCTATGACCATGGATTTTAAATGAGAGACTTTTTGTGCCCTTTAGTTTAATCAGTTTTCAAATTTGTTTGGAAATTATGGGTAATTTTTTTTGATAAAATCTGGATTGAATTTTTGTAAATTTAATTTATAATCATCGAATTTCAAGATTTTAAACACTCAGAATATTTGAAAGTGCTAAATCTATTTCTACTATCAAAAACAATATTCAAAAACTCCTAAAAATATATAATAATAAAATAAAATAAAACTCTTAAAAATAAATAATAATAAAATAAAAATAATAATATGAACGTAAAGACCATCCATTTATTCATCCCAAAACTCATTAAACTCGTGTTATTTTACTATTAGCTTTACCTGGGATGTCAAAAGCTTCCAGGTACTTCGGTGATTGTCGTGATGTCAGCTTAACCTTCTCAACTCAAATTCATAGAATGGAGAACCTTGTTTTCTTTGAGAGGATTCTATGAATGAGCAACTCCATGGAAATTTGTCACATCTGTCGAGAGTTTATGGGCACCATCGTTTGCTTGAGTCCTCATCACATCTATCGAGAGTTTATGGACTTCGTCGTTCAAGGTCGCCCTCGTCATTCAATAGTTCCCCTTCGTGCAACAATGCCCTCAGTGGTTCACCCACCGAGCAAACATGCCTCACCGTGCAGTGACGCCCTTAGCGGTTCACCTATTGGGCAAACGTTCAACGAAGCCCTCAGCGGTTTGCTAGCCAAGCAGATGTGCCCCTCCGTGCAGTGACGCCCTCAGCGATTCACCCGTCAAGCAGACGTGCCCCTCCATGCAATGACACCCTCAGTAGTTCAATTTTCGATTTTCCGACCAAGTGTTGCGACCCTTGGTCTGCCTACACTTTGTTTGCCCTTCTTGGTTGTCCAAGTCTAGATTACGCCTTGAACTTGCTTTTGAAGATTGAACTTCTTGCCTTATCTCTTCCACACGTTCACAATATATATGAACTCCCTAAGTGATAAGGGGGGTCAGCTTGCCTAAGCTATTTGGCCATCGCACCACATTTTCACGTTAGCTCACCCCCATACAATGGCTCGTCGAGTCTACTTACCCAATCGTGCACCATATAAGATCACCATCGCAATGTTCCATACTTAGCCATTTTTTCGACTCTTCGATTTTTCACCCCTCCGTGTTGGCTCATCGCAACACATATCCCAGGCACGTTTAATCGACCGCCCAACTCGTTGCACACCAACTCATCCCATCATCGCAAACTTTCGGCGCAACTGACTCGCCCGCTCACCGACTTGTCACCCACTAACTCGTCGCGCACCATCTCGTCGTGTTTAACCGACGGCGCATCGCCCCAACTCGCCGCATGTCGCAAGGATGACTCATGGGCGTGACATACTTCCCCACTCTAAACGATTGTCGTCCTCGACAACACCATCATATGACATCGCAAAGTGTTGCTAGCTCCAACATCCAAAATGTCCATGTTTCCCACCTTTGCTCTGCCATCTTACAAACCATAAAGGTTCATGTCTCCATGAAAAGGAAAGTCTCCTCAATCCATGATCATCAACCACATTTGTTGCAACTCCACATGTTTCCCCACCGTGGAAGGTTGGTCCCTCCAACTCAAGCTACATGCTCACACTACAACATGTATCGTATCGACCCCATCATGTATCGTCCTCGTGTGAAACATTGTCATGATACTCCAACCCAACTCTAACATATCTCAGCACATTGTCGATCCCCATGACTCAAACTAGTCGAGTGATCAGTCTAATTATCATGCTCAAACCATAAGAATGCACCCCCTCATGCCATCATCATTTTTTTCTCTCAGCATCCCATCACAACATCAACCCAATCAATAATGCATTCCATCTCCATCAAAATTTAAGTAAGCCATGTCCAGGTCCATGAAGTAGCCTCCATCTCATATGTAACATGTTGTCCATGATGTTGGTGTCAATGTGACTACATGTCAATCAGTTGTATCTATCCCAACATCATCATCCATATGTGTGCAAGATCCATCTCCTCAAAATGAAGAGATCCTCTCATCAAATTGACTCTCAATGTGCCACATCTAGGTCCATGAAGCAACCTCCATCACATCTGTAACATGCCATACCTCAAGTCTGCCAAAGAAACAAGTATTCACCTGTCTCATCATCCATGTACGGCCCTTGGTCATAAACCAATCAGCCTCCATGTATCAAAAGAGATTAAGTCTTAGCTCAATCCATTCCCAAGTGTTGCCACCAAAGCATCATCATCATTGTAACTCCATCAACTCCAAAGTGTCTCATTTTGATCATACCCATCAAGTCACTCTCCCAAGCACACCCATAAATGTGCTCAAAAGTATGCACCCCATACTACATCAAAACGAGATACACCACTGGCCTCAGCTCATTAATGCATTAGATCCTCCAATGGCTGCAACAATCTCATGTCATCATGAGCTCCATGAATCATCTCCATCCAACATCTCATGATGCATACATGTCTCGTCCTCAAAGGTCACTGCAAGATGCCTCAGTTCTCCATGTAGTAGGAATGCTCTCATAGGTTGCTCACAAATCTAACCAGTCCATGGCCTTGTTGTACAAAAGTGCATAATATCTCCATCAGCTCATAATTAAAATGTCTCTATGTCGCACCAGCAAATCCATCTGCAGAACATCACTGCCTTGGAACACCTCATTGGATGCCCATAAATGACATCTCTACAAGTGTCCCCACATAATGTCCCTACATAGTGTCATCCATGCTCCATCTATACAACTCAATGTCCATGACTCAAGCTACCCTTGTTGTCCAACTAAGTAGACCCATCACAACATCGTTCATCTCATCCTAGTCTCAACCAGGTTTAGTGCCCTTGGTCAACCAAACCACATCATCAAGTAAAACTACATATTATGTCACATAAGTCTCTTCCATCATAGCTCCCCCACTAAAGGGTCCACCAAGACTGCCTCTTGGTCTTGGCCATGAAGAAGTGCACCCAAGTATCATCAAAACTCCAAGTGTGTGTCGTTTCTCCAATCATCCCATGAGTCATGCCAAGCACTTAGCCAATTCTCCATATGGCTAAAGCATGACCCATCCTCTGCAATGATCATCGTGTTCCTCCCTTGTCATGAGCATTTGCACCCCTTGCCATGAGGTCACAAATTTATCCAACAAGCTCTCCAACAGTCAATGTTCCTTGCTTCTCCACACAAGATCTCATCGTAGACATCCATGGTAAGATTGTCTATCACATCAGAAAATTGTCTTTTCCCTTCACTGCATATGGCCCATTCTCCAAAAGCTTCAATGAAACACAAGTAATAATAGGAATATTTACTTCTTCATGAGGCTCCTCCATGTGGGTATCCTCATTTATCAATGTTTGCATCGTGTATGATCTCGATCCAACTTGAGAAATTGGAAGTGCCTCAGGTTCTTCCTCCATCGTTGTCACATCTGCAACATCTTCATACATCACGACTTCCTCTTCTTCATCATCGCAATCTATAGCTACATCCTACTCCATTGCCCAACCATGTCGAAGAAGTTCATGTTCAACATTTCTTTCCAAGACTTCAAGTTCATCTTGAATCCATGGGTTCTCTTCTTTCATCAGCTTCAACCTGTACAAGGTCAGCAAGAGCCTCCCTTGGAATTCTTCCCAAATTTCCATGTCTCGTTGTTCAGCTTGGCCCAAGCACAATGCTTTTCCACTGCTAAACCTATCACGAAGTGTAGTAGTAAAACTTCTTCTTCTTGTAAATCGATCAAGAGGACTATGCCTCTGATCTTTGTCACGAAATACAATGGGATCAACTTCAAATCGTTCTCTAAATCAAGCCTCTGATACCATTTGTCATGTCCCTATCCTGGCGGTAGTCTTTCAACCACACATAGGCAGGTGCAGCACTGCTACCTGATTTATTTTCACCAATATTCTTAAGTACGGACTACGCCTAACATTCAACACTTAGATTATTTTTCAACTTTTAATAAGCATTCATCTTTTTAACACAGCGGAATAATTTCATCATCATTATCATTTATAAACATATGCACAAAGGATACAATATTCTTTTAATGAGAGGGGAAACTCCATGGTTAGAGTCTGCCCAAATAATAATAATAAAACACTTTTACAAGTATTTTTATTCAATCACAACCTTTTCTAGGCAACCCCAAGTCACCTTTACAATTCTACCAATTTTAGTTCAGGTTGTCGTTCAGGGTCACCCCACCCTGGATCGCCCTCATCATTCAGTTGCGCCCCTCCGTGCAGTGACGCCCTCAATGATTCGCCTGCCGGGAAGATGTGCCCCACCATGCAGCGATGCCCTCAGTGGTTCTCCTGCCAAGCAGACATGCCCCTTCGCACAGTAACACCCTTAGCAGCTTGCCCACTGGGCAGACATGCAACGACACCCTTAGCGGTTCGCCCGCCGGGCAAATGTGCCCCTCCATGCAGTGACGCCCTCAGCGGTTCAGTTTTTTCTATTTTTCAGCCAAGTTCTATGGCCCTTGGTCTACTTGCACTTTTAGCCCTCTTGTTTGTCAACCCTTCTTGGTTGTCCAAGTCTAGAGTATGCCTTGAACTTGCTTTTGAAGCTTGAACTTCTTGTCTTATCTCTTCCACACGATCACCAATATATATGAACTCCCCAAGTGATAAGGGGGGTTGGGCTATCCAGGCAGACCATTCAATTTGGCCATCACACCACATCTTCACATCGGCTCACCCCCATACAATAGCTCATCAGGCCCACTTACCCAACCATGCACTGTATAAACTCACCATCGCAATGTTCCATAATTAGCCATTTTTCGACTCTTTAGTTTTTCGACCCTTCGTATTGGCTCGTCACAACTCATGTCCTGGGCACGTTTAATAGACCACCCAACTTGTCACACACCAACTCGTCCCATCGTCGCAAACTTTCGTCACAACCGACTTGCCTACTCACCGACTCACCACCCTCTAACTCGTCAGACGCCATCTCATCGCATTTACCCAAGGGCACGTCGTACCAACTCGTCGCACATCGCAGACATGACCCATGTGCGTGACATCTCTACTCCCGCGCCCAACTATTAATTTTATCATCGCCATGTTCATTCCTCTCCCTATCTTGCACTCTCCTTCTAATATTCTCTTAAGCATTCTTTTCGGCTTCATGTCTGTGATTCTTCCTTGTATGACCATGAATCGTCATAAGGTGAGAAGTCAATGCCCCAACAAAGGGAGAGGCCAGGGGCTCCCCCCAACAAATTTCAATGATGCCACCATCATTGTCATGCCCCTATCCTGGCGGTGGTCTTTCAACCGCACATAGGCAGGTTCGACACCACTACCCACTTTGTTTTCACCAATACTTATGAGTACAGGCTACGCATAACATTCAACACTTAGTTCTTTTTCTTTACTTCTACTAAGAATTCATAACTTACATAGTGGAATAACATTTACGTCATCATTATCATATCATAAATATGCACAACATATAACTTTATTTCTTTTAAATGGGAGGGGCAACTCCCATATTAGACTCTGTCGAATAATCAATAATTCAATATTTTACAAATACATATAGAATTGCAGTTTTGCTAGGGAACTCCAAATTTACCCTTAGCAAACTTTCCATATTTTCCAACAGTTCGGCCTACCCGTGTCAAGTTGCCCACCTCATCGGGTCGGGTCACCCTACATTCAGCAACGCACACCTTCTTTGTTCATAGTTGCCCACGTCTGTCATGTCGTGCAGCTCATATTCAGGCAAAGACACCCACCTCGTGTCATCCTTCGCAGCTCATCGTTGGGTAGGAGTGCCCACACCGTCGGGTCTCCCTCCGCAACTCATCTCCGGGCAGACGTACCCACCTTGGATTGTCCTCCACAACTTTTCGTTGGGCATGAGTGCCCACACCATCGGGTCGCCCTCCACAACTCGTCCGCCCTATAGGAGTGCCCACCTGTGTCTTGCAGCTTGTTCGTCGAATAAAAGTGCCCACCTGCAGCTCGTCTGTCGGGCAAGAGCACCCACCCGCAGTTTGTCTGTCAAGCAGGAGAGCAGGAGAGCTCGTATGTCATCTGCCCGCCCATCGTGGAGACCCACCCAAATAGTGCACCTGAATTTCTGTAGCTTGTTTCCTTGGCTCAGTACTGCGACCCTCGGTCTGTCTACACCTTGCCCTTTCTCTTTCGCTTTTCCTCTTTTTCTCCCAAGTATTGCTTTTTCGCTTGAGTTTGCTTGATGCCTTTCTCCACCAAGTCGCCCTCCATATAAACGCATTCTCCATGAGTTAAGGTGGATTGGCCTACCTAGGCCAACCACACAAATCACCCATAAAAATGCTAAATAATGCATCGGCCCACCAACTCGTCTGTTTCGCACGTCAGCCCGCCAACTTGTCCACTCCACACATCAACCCGCCAACTCGTTAGTTTTTAGACACCTCTTATAAACTCGTCTCATGTGTTCCCATACTTAGTCGATTTTCCCAATATCGATTTTTTGACTCTCCAAGTAACTCATCGCATCGTCACAACTCGTCGTCGCACAACTCATCATTGCACACTCGCCAAGGTGCATTTAACCAAACACACCCACTCATCAGCACAAACTCAACTCATCACACATTACTGAAGTTTGTCTCCCACCGTCGCTCGTCACACAAGAGCACGCTCAGCTTGTGATCATGACACACTCCCCCACTTTAAACAGTTTTCATCTTCGACAACACCATCTCAGTAACCACCATCACTAAGACTACAAATCCATATATATTAGTATACAGATGTGTCCAGCTCTGACCTATCTCATGCCCTTGATATGCCAAACTTTGCAATAAAATTATGTGTTGTATCCCCCCGTGTTGGTGACTAATTTGGTAGCCAATCCAACCATACATCACCTCCACAAGAACGCATGCTCCCTACATCATCATGACTCAACTCTACACACTACTGCCAATCGTGTCCATCTCACCCTAGATGTCTGCTCAAAATCTTAGAGACTCACTACCATGAGCAATTAACAATGAGCCTCATCCCCATGTCAGTCTACGAAGAGAGGGAGGAAGTGGAGACCGAAGGCTCTCCCTCTTCCTCAGCTAATATCTCAATCCACTTGTCTCGATCTTCCTCCTCCAATCTCTGCATGTATGCTTCCTGACTCTCCATCTGAATCTCAGGTCTAGAATCTCCAACTCCTTCCACTGCCTCTAGTCTTCTTGATATATCCAAGATACTATTAGACAATGCTCTAATCACTTGTGACTGCTCCATAAGTTTTGCCTCTATACAAGACAACCTCTTATATACTTCTTCATCTAGCTTGACTTCCTCCACATTCATCGTTTTCAACTTACATTCAGCTATCGCAGTCCCTATGGTTGGTACACCAATGAGATCATCATCCTGCTTGTCGTAAATGTACAACTTGTTCAAGTGAGGTACTATCATAGCTTCAAACTGTTTCATAAATTCCATACCCAGTACAGATTCATAGTCATCTATCGGCACAATCGTGAATTCGACTTTCCCACTCCATTCACCTATGATAACATCAACTTTTTTTGCTATTCCAATCACTGAATCTGGTGGAGAATTCATTGCTTTCTATTGTGCTTGAACTAGTATAAAATTTAGCCTAATATTCCTCGCAGTATCTTCACTCATGAAGTTGTGAGTTGCACCGCTATCTACCATCGTAAGAATAGTGTCTTTCCAATATTAATCTCCACATATTCTAACTTATTCCTTTCAAGATCTCATCGTGAGACTTCTTTCATAACTACTGCAACTCCCAAAATCTGCATCACTCAAACGAAATTTTCTTCTTTCTTCTTCTTCGCATCAACTTGTGCTACAACTGCCACTTTCAATCTTGAAGGACAATTCTTCACCGTATGTGGTTCTTCACAAATCCAACACTTCAGAGGCTTCTTCGTCTTCGACTCGTCATTCAATCTCGAAGGCTCTTCTTTCATAGACATCTATTTCAGTTTATCTGTCTTCTTCTTTCACTCTTCACATCCTTCATTGTAATGTTCTACCAAGTGATCAACTGCTGCGAAATCTTCCTCTAGTGTCTTGACCTTCTGCCACTTTACCTCATTGTGTGCCCAAGGTTTCAATCCTATAATGAAATTGAAAACCTTGACTTTCTCTACCATATCAGGTAACTCCAAGATCGCACTCAAGAACTCTCGTTGATATGCTTGTAGGCTTCTTGTTTTCTTCATGTATTTTATCTTCGTCCTTGCATCCCAAGTCTCATATTGTGGGCTAAAATGAGTCTGTAAAGATTTCTTCATGTCATCCCAAGAAGAGATCTCCACCACCTCACCATTGGAAATCTGGTCGATCTTTCTTCGCCACCAAATCTTAACATCTTTCATCAAGAATTGAGTATCTACCTTCACTTTGGCCTCATCATCAGGTATACCCAAACACTCCAAGTATTGCTCCATATCCCATAAGAAATTTACAAGATCTTTTGCACTCCTCATCCGATCATAAGGTTCAGGTTCTTTGACTTTCACATGGGAAACTCCTCCAACAGAACCTTGTCCAACTGCTTTTTTCAAAACATCTATCTCGTTTCAATCATCATCAAGTTCTTTCTACAACTTCGAGATTTTTGCCAAACCTTGATCCCTTGCAACTCCAATCTCCTTGACTTCTTTCTTTAGTTGCGCATATATCCATTCTCTATATTCATATCGGATTTTGATGTCTTCAAATTCCTCTAACTTCTTGTGCATCTCCTAGAATTCAACATTCTTGGTTTTCACCAAAGCCAATTCAGAAGCTAATTCCTCCTTTTTATCCACTACCATGTCCCTGAAAACTGTTTTGGCATCCCTTTTCGATTCTCCCATCATAACTTGAGGTTCTTCTACTTGATCAACCATCATATATTTTTGTGATCTCGTTGAGACCATAAACTTCTCCTATCGTTTAACTTGACCCTTCACTTGTCCCTGTCAAACTTTCCAAAGTCTCGCGGAAAGTTCAATACCACCTGTTATCAAGAAATATCTGCTTCACTTCCACAAATCAGGCCTCTAATACCATTTGTCACGCCCCTATCCTGGCAGCGGTCTTTCAAACATATAGGTAGGTGCGGCACTGCTACCCACTTTCTTTTCACCAATACTTATGAGTACAGGCTATGCCTAACATTCAACACTTAGTTATTTTTCTTTACTTCTACCACGCATTCATCATTTATACAGAGAAATAACATTTACATCATCATTATAATATCATAAATATGCATAGCAGATAACTTTCTTTTTGTTAAATGTGAGGGGCAACTCCCAGATTAGAGTTTGCCCAATAAACAATAATGCAATATTTTACAAATACATATACAATTGCAACTTTACTAAGGAACTCCAAATTTACTCTTAGCAAAATTTCCAAATTTTCCAACAGTTTGACCTGCCCATGTCGGGTTTCCCTCCATTCAGCAGTGCCCACCTTCTTCATTCAGAGCCACCCACGTCTGTCATGTCGTGCATCTTGTCTTTGGGAAGAGGTTCCCACCTCATGTCATCCTCCATAGCTTGTCACTGGGCAGGAGTGCCCACACCGTCGGGTTGCCCTCCGCAACTCATCTCTAGGTAGAGGCACCCACCTCGAGTTGTCCTCCACATCTCGTCACTAGAAAGGACTACCCACACTGTCAGGTTGCCTTCTGCAACTTGTTCATCGGGCAGGAGCACCCACCTGTGGCTCACATCTTGTCTGTCAGGCAGAAGTGCCCACCTACATCTTGTTCATCAAGCAGGAGCGCACACCTATAGCTCATTCACTGGGCAAGAGTGCCCACCTGCAACTTGTATGTCCGCCCACTGTGTAGGCCCACCCAAACAGTGTGCTCGAATTCCTGCAACTCATTTCCTTGGCTTGGTACTACATCCCTTAGTCCATCTCCACCTTCCCCTTGCTCTTTTGCTTTTCATCTTGCTCGCCCAAGTATTGCTTTTTTGCTTGATTTTACTTGATGCCTTTCACCACCAAGCTGCCCTTCATATATACACATTCTCCATGAGTTAAGGTGGGTTGGCCTGCTCAGGCCAACCACACAAATCACCCTTAAAAATGCTAAATAATGCGTAAGCCCACCAACTTGTCTGTTCTGCATGGCGGCTCGCTAACTCATCCACTTCGCATGTTGTCCCACCAACTTGTCAATTTTTCTACACCTATTATAAAATTATCGCATGTGTTCCCATACTTAGTCGATTTTCCCAATCTCGGTTTTTCAACTCTCCAAGTAACTCGTCGCACTATCGCAACTCATCGATGTACAACTCGTCATCACACACTCGCCAGGGCGTGTTTAACCGAATGCACTCACTCTTCGTCACAAATGCAACTCGTCGTACATAACCGAAGTTTGTCTCACACTGTCACTTGTCGCACATGTGCACACTCAACTCGTGGTCGTGTCAATCATCGACATGTTTGACAGTGGGATTCCTGACTCCATACATAGGGAGGTCCAAGATTGTTGAAATCTTTGGTCACTAGAGTCATGGTGTCTCCTCTCTCAGGCGACTTGCTAAAGACCTGCATCTGTAATTCACACCAACACTCCCTCCTACTCTTCCCCAGCTCCTTCCCCCTCCCACTCTCCTTCAGTCAGCTCCTCCTCCCCGCCCTTTCCTTGTACCCTTATGGTTCATCCCCCTCCTTCCCAAGCTCCCATCCCTTTGGTCGTTGAGGCACCCTCATCTCCTCCTCACCCCAACCCTTGGGGTTGCTACATTCTTGAGGACCACCTAGTGGACACAGGCAACATGCTGGCTCATGGCACTGCCCAAGTGCAATGTGGTTCCAGTGTGGCAACGATGCAGTTTCAGTGTGGCAAAATGTAGCCCTTAGTGACATGGAAACTCTTAGGTTGGTTTTTCCACTACATTTTGGTCTCTCTACAAGTCGCTTCAATTCGATCTCCTTTAAGGCGAACAACTTAGAGCCCCTTGGCTCCTTGGTTTGATTATGCACCATTTTTGCACATTGTGCATATTTTGTTATTTCATGCAACAACTATGTATTTGACTAAATTCAGAATTGAAAATTGAATAATAATAATTTAACATAAAAATAAAATAAAATTAATTATATGACATAAGATTTAACTAACTAATTAAGAATTAACGAAATTAAAAATTATTTACTTAATTATTTATATAATATATTATAAAATTAATGAGAGCTAAATTAAACAAATGTTTTGAAAATTAGAATTCAAAAAATAATTAATCGGAAGTTAACCAAAAAAAAAGGTTTAAATTAATAAAATATGAATTAGTTTGAATTTAATGATTAAATTAAATTAATTAAAAATAATTATCTAAAAATATAAATCTTAATAAAGAAAATGAAATAAAATAATATAAGTATATTTTTATTAAAATAATAGGGAATTTATTTTAAGGAGCCATGATAAAGAAGATAGAAAAAATTTTATACGGGTCTAATTTGGAAATGATGAACAATTTTTTTTATTTTTTTAGTTTGGTGGGGAAGAGTGGTCCAATGAAGGCCATCAAGGGAGGGAATAATCAATGGGTGAGATAGTAGATGACGAGTTTCCAAGATTGGCTCAGTGTGTATCCATCCTCTCTATTAAAGTTATTAGGGTTCTTCTCGATTTCGATGACTTCTCGAATAATTTGAGAGTTATGGAAAGAAATGGATACAAATTGAAAGGACCCTTGATCCTAGCATAGGGTCGCATTTGTCTTTGGCTGATCAGAATAATTGCTTGAGGGTTTTATGGGGCTTAAATACAATTTTAATATTCCTTTTGGCTAGGATCTTTGCTATAAGGTCAATGGTTCCTTTAATGTATAGGAGAGTAACTTGGCCACCAAAGCGAGAGGGATCAGAATTAGAGGACCTAGGGTGAGCAACAAATTGAAAGGATTTAATTATCTGAGCAGAGGAGTAGCCATTCACTTTGAATGCTTGGAACAGGTGAGATTTTTCACCCGAAAGAAATCAAGGATAAGAGATTTTTAGAGCTCTGGAGATGAGGGTTTTAAGAACACCTGACTTTTGGGATAGGTGGTGATATGAAAGGGCATGGAGATAATGGTCAGTGTAGGTATTTTTTCTATAAACTTGATGGGAGAGGGAGTCATTGGGAAGCGGGTTAGGAGGATATCCAAAAACAAAATGGATTTGTTTGATTCGATATCCATAGTAAATTGAATATAAGGGGAAATACTATTGAGATGGGAATGAAAAGCATCATGTGTAGGTCAACCATGTTGCCAAATGACGAAAGTGTCATCAATAATTCAGAACTAACATTTGAGTTTGAGATGCCAAGAATTAAGAGCTCTAGCTTGAAAACTTATTTTAAATCATTAATTTTCAATTAATTCCTATTTTATTATTTAAATAAATAAATAAATTTTCAATTCATTTTTATTCTATTTTATTTTTATAATAATAATAACAATAATAAATATTT